>CAJQZM010040498.1:0-32312 GCA_907164665.1 Colias nastes | reverse complement strand
CGGCCGTCGCCAACTATCAATCCTTCTGTCAGGCCATCGACAGCGCATTTGTTTGCTCTCACCATTTTTGTCTCAGTGTTTCCTCGCTCCTGGCTATGTTTATGTAGCGTGCGGCTATAGCGATCAATCTATTCTCGAAGTGCGGCCTGTGATCATGATGGATGTTGAATCGAACACCGAACGCCCCGCTAACCAACAAGATTTACCAATATATCGATGTTTTTATACAGTTGGACGTTATGGTGACGAATGGCTTAGATCCGGACTTAAAAAGTAAAAGTGAGGACTGGAAACTTTATTTATCATAAAAAGGATATCGATGTTTAAAGCTTTTCTTTTGTTACGTATGGTATTGGGGAAGGAAAATATCGTAATGAAACTACATACTACGAAATTGAACCCAAACACTTTCACATATCCAAACTGGGTTTATCAAAATAATATTATTGGAAATGTTAAATTAATTAGGTTAATTTACGAATTTTTGACTGACGAATGTATGTCACAAGATGAAGTTATGGGGAGCGCTTGATATACGCCCGTCGAAACTGTCTAAAATATAACTTCCCGTATTCCGTTCTGTTTATCATCTTGCGAATGTATTACGAAGGTTTTCCGTTTTGTATAATATGTAAATACGCCCCTGAAGCGAAAGAAACGAAAACAAATCTAGCGACTCCTCGTTATTCCACGCTGATGGAAAGTTTATAAATAAATTGTATAATTTCAATTCAATTTTTAAACATGCTTTGCTTTGGTTATTATTTCGGCTTAGGTGGCTTAAAAGTGTTGTCATTTAATGTGAAGAAATGGAAATTAAATTGATATTGACATAATGTTGCAGAATATTAATTACTATTGGGTCAGGCAATATTTACTGTTTAAATAAATTAAACTTAGGCCTTTGAGTTTTAGGATAAATATTTTTGTGCAGATAAAAATTGTTTATATAACATCTATAGTGTCAGTTTTTAGGGTTTTATGTACATAAATAAAATAACAAATTAAAGTACAAGCCTATATTTCTTAATATTCACTTTATCTGAAGTAAAATATTCATATTTGCATAGTTACTATCGAAGTAACGAATGTTCATAATAAACTAATTTAGAAAGTGCACGAGTATCATAGCAGTGTACCTATATAATTACTTAAAGGAGCCGTAATAGCTAAGACAACAATTTAACTGTACTTTAATTTTATCTCTAGGAGCGTGTAATCGAGAGAAAATGAAAATTGATCGTCACTAACTAAGATAAGTTTGGAAAGTTACGATGGAATGAACGTACTTCAGACGAGCTGGGAAAACAAAATCTTCATAAACGTTATAAATAAGGACGAATGATAAATAAATTAACTAATAAAGGTAAAGTAGAGCTATTTATTTAATTGTTTATTAAAACAAAATAACTAAGAGAATTGTAAAGCTTCAAACAAATGATTACAACTTTTTCAATTACAGTTAATAAGCGTAAGTAATTAGGTTTAAGTATTTCACGTAGCAAAAAATAAAGCACACGTGTGTAACTATTTCAATATTAATCATTTTCGGGTGCGTGAATCATGAAAGTGACAGGTTACATAGGCTGTCTTATGTCGAAGGATGAATACCGTATGAGGTGGCTGTCATTTTACATAAGAATCGTTGTAGAATCAAAGTCCACATGTCCGCAGCGGTCTACCTTAATTTTCCTCCGCGACACGCGCGCTGAATACCAAAAAAAGGACGGACATCACGTCCCTACGAGATATTCATACAAATTTTCCGAGGGCTTGCACTCTAATATCCCATCATCTCATCGAAATATCATTGACTTAACTTATTTAAAATTATAAATTTAATTTGAGATGTTTTCAACGAAATACTCGTGGGAACGATTTCCCGTGCCGTCCGCGTCGTTGAGAAGCCGACAATGCCAGAGTAATTTTGCTTATTTCCCTTTAAATTACTTGATCTCGTTTACAGGCCTTTGAAGATTGTACCAACTTCTCACAAAGTTTGTGTGTAATTTATTGTTTACCGTCACTCTCTTCTGTTTATTTAATGTAGGATAACTATGTAAGGCATTTTGGAGTGTTGTAATTGGTTTAATTAGTTAAGTAATTAGTTTTTTATTGTAATTGAAAATTACCAAACAATTATAATTATATTACTGTATTGAATAAATGCTTTTGTAAGTAAAATATAGATAGGTATTTGAAAAGCATGCGATATTCCGACATTATGACAGCTAACTAAATTACACCAATACCTACCTACTATTCAGAATGCGGTTATTTGCTAACCTTGGTATCATAGATATCATTTTTACGTGGTTAGGTATATACCTATATATCGCATCGAATGAGTTTACCAAGTTAACCGTGACGTTCTATGAAAGCTTCATAATGTCTTGCGTAGGTACGGCGCCTTGTATGTGCCCTTATGTAATTTGTATAAAAAGTACGAAGTAAATTTCCAATATTTATACGATTACAATAAGAAAGAAACCTTAATAAAGAGCAATTTTAGTATGTAGTTAAAAAATCTGCAACAAATGTATTTAAAACATTGTTAACAATATTCATAAAATTCACACATTAAATTACCATAAAAAGTAAAATAGTCTTCACATAACTTATACTCGTATAACATAATGACAGCAATATAATTTCGCGACATAACTATTACCACGCTGTGCGTACCAAGTAAGATTTTAATTTTAAGTTAAATGAAGGTTCGAATGTTCGAAAGTTATAAAGGAATCACCTTTATAACTTTCGAACACAGTCGCTAATAGCGAAACTTGCGGTTAATAGCAAGGGAGAAGGGGGGGCACTGGTTGGGATGAATTTTCGAGACAATTCAATAGGAAAATCGGCCTTTGTGAAAGTTCCATTGTACGATACATTTTCAGAACATCATGTCATGAAATCCCGCGTAATCCGTCGAAATGTAATTAGAGTTTCACGTATTTAATGCTTAGGCCATGATTTAATCTTTGTTTCCACTTATTTTTAACGATTCTGCGCGGTTTAATTACTTTGTTTCTAATTATTTATACACCGTTTACATGATATTTGATATACTAAATTTTAAAATAAATTCATAAAAATAACAGTCTATTAAAGCTGTCGTAGAAAAATGCTACCGTTATTTTTAATTGCATATCCGTGCTTTAATTATAGACATTGATGGCAACCACAAGTTGCTAGGTCTAAAAATATCCACGGACGTCTTTTTTTCTTGTTGTTGGATCCAAGCCTTTATAGGTTAATTAAAATACCGTTAGAAGAATGGATCATTGGTTAGTCTTGCGTTGGCTCGTTTTACTGAACAATACAAATAAGTTTGCACTTATTTAAATGATATATATAATTTTATATTTCTAGGAATCGTGTGTTACTCTTCAATTCTAGAGAACAATATTAATACTGTTCTATAAATAGTACATTTTATAAATACAGATTATTATCAGCTTCAGCTTCAGCCTACGCGTCAAAAGCAATTCTCAACAGGAGGTATTTTAGTCTTCCTCATAAACTATTTTCAAGCTCGCTCTCTCATTAATATTTAAGTATCAATAAATATAATGTCAATATCGATAGAGGTGGTGATAAAATGAGACATTCTTAGATTTATAGATATAACGTACACTTGGAGTTAGAGTACACTTTCCGCACACTGCCTCGCTAACACATCCGATCTTTACGATGTCATTAAACATATTTTTACGAGGACACCACAGTGTGCTATTTTGCAATACGAAGGGAATATTTTTCTTTGGCCAGATATTAACGTAGTTATAATGCATATGCGATGCAATGCTTGTTTATAATACAACTGTATTTTGAATTTGTCTTTTACAAATGTTTCGATACACTGGTTAGTGACCTATCTTACACTTGTTACAAAAGTAAGTTATGTTATTGTTATTTATAAACGTTTTTGTATGTTTAGTGTACCGTACAATTACAGCCAAATAGTACTACAAAACATCTGTGAAAACTGGCACATCTCTCTACGCTATTTTTGATTATAAAGCAGCAGGTTTAATAAATAACAAGTTCGCCTGGAAAACTAGCAGAACACACTAATGAGAGAACGCAAGGCCCGAAGAAGTACTGATGCTCTTATTGGAAGTTTTGTCGAAATTAGTAACACGTTAGCGTAACCTGTAGGTACCTAATTAGCTCTTGTATTTACGTAATTAAGTCAACGAGCACTACATGCCATGTAATTTGCTATAACATAAGTAGTATGTTCTTGTTTGTTACATTTCCGTGCAAGTCGTATGTACTTTGCTGAGAATATTTTTATTTACGCGAATTTGTAATTTGTTCATAGAATTAAATAATTATGTAGTTTAAAAAACGAGTATTATCATATTAATAGGTTCTTTTTAAATAAGAGCTGGAGTTACATATTGTTATTTTTAACTTTTTTGTTATAAGTAGCGCGTGATATAAATGATAGCAGTAAAGTAAATAAAAATTACAAATAATGAGGAAAACAAAGCTGTCTTAGCGAGAAGCTTAGCTGGCTGTTTAGCGAGAAGTAAAGCTGTCTCGCTAAAAATTGCAATCTTAAAAATCATTATGAAAAAGTCTGATTTACTCAGTTGATCTATATGAATTCAAATTTTCGAAGTAAAAAGAAATCACAACTTATTTTCATTCGAATACATTCAGTAGTAAGTAGGTACACCTTCATATTAAACAAGCTGCGCTTCGCGGTTTCACCCGCGTGGCTCCGCTCCTGTTAGTCTTAGAGTAATGATATAATAGCCTATAGCTTTTCTCGATAAATAGGCTATCTAACACC
Source organism: Colias nastes (assembly GCA_907164665.1). Classification (NCBI taxonomy): domain Eukaryota; kingdom Metazoa; phylum Arthropoda; class Insecta; order Lepidoptera; family Pieridae; genus Colias; species Colias nastes. Next base: position 27,508 of record CAJQZM010040498.1, on the reverse strand, counting down.
GAAATAATTTTTCAAATCGGACCAGTGTTCCTGAGATTAACGCGTTCACACTAACAAACAAGCAAACTAACAAACTCTTCAGCTTTATAATATTAGTATAGATTAAATAGGTATGCCAAAACCAATGAAATAAAGCCATATAAATCGTATACCTATGAAATATATAACCAGTACTTATGCCCCAAACAACATTCGAAGAAGCTAATAAAATGCCACGCCAATTCCCCAAATTACGGCGTAATTGAACCGAAATTTGTGAGTGAAGCTCATGTAATGAAAGCAGATAAACACAAGCGGGGAAAAGGGGGCTTATTCAATTCGTTCGCGAGTTCACACTGACACTGACTTAAGTAGATAGTTAAGATTTAGCCGAGAAAGCTACAGCGCCCACTAATGTGTACTCAGAAAGTAGTCTTGCCACTAGAATTGGCCGCTTAAGTACCTACAGCTGAAACTTGCCACCCATTAGTTACTTCCCAGAACACATTTTACTTTAACTTTTGTTCTTTGCTTACGGGAAACGAATAGCTTAGCAGGTGCTATCAAAATAGTTTCATTTGCTGATATCATTTTTCTTTGTAGGTTGTGGTACAAACAACATGATTCCTTATATTCTTGAATAGCAAATTCATAAAACATTTATCTATAAAATTATACTATTTTAAACAATTTGAAGCTTGGTAATAATTTATTCTAGTATTTCCATTTTAATTAGCTCGTTTAGTTATTTTTTGTACGAGTGGTTTGCAGAGTTTCGGAACAAGCAGGAAAATTGCATAAACTTATCTTCAATTTAAATACTTCTCAATTTGCTTATGCATTTTGTGTCTACAAAATTATACAATTTAGTTTATTTTCAGGCAAACTATATTTAAGTTAAAAAATAAATTATTCGCAATATTTCGCAAAAATGAAAAAAAAAAATATAACCTGCGGATAAAATAAGCATTTAGCAAGAAACTGATCTCGTTTAACGATACTTCCGTTGCGGATTTCATTTTACTATACTAACTATGCAGTTAATAGTATTTGAAACCACGAAATGAATGCATCATCGCAACAAAATGTCCGTACCAAACTCATCTGAATACTTGTATTTAAATAACATTACGAAAGATGTTGTTATCGTAAGGTGAGCGCAGGTAGCCGTGTCAACAACCAAAACGTTTCAGGGAAATAAGTTAGAAAGCTTGAGAACGTGCACTCTACTCGATTAGATTGGAGGTGGACGCTCATCGGCGCCAACTTCATGGTCAGGAGTTTGTAAGAAATATTCCTAGCAACATTCCTAGCGTAGATGCTAAACTTGCCAACGGAATTCGTCGATTTTCAGACATCTATTTCGGACACATGTTTCATTTAATATGATATTTATTTTCTTCGGTTTGTAGTAAAGTATATCACTCATACGTGAGTTTAAATATTTAGTTATACAGTCACAGTGGTTAACTTTCGTAAGACATGACCTTCTCCAAATAATAGTCAGAGGCCAGAGCTAATCCGAAAACATAACAAGGCGCTTTCGCAGTACTCAGAAGGCTGATGATCTAATTACTGAAACACAATGAAATAACACCGAAACCTTAAGCAAACCAGAATAATTTATAACTGAGAATAGAACTATAAGCGAAGACCAGGCGTGTAGCAGATTCGAGGAAAATCATAATATTTATAAATTAAAGGTACAAAGCGATAGGTATAAATTGGTTACGTATCTACTGGGACCGTGCAGCCAATACACTATGAACATTATGACACAAGTGTCTCTTGCACATGTGCTGGATGTAACATATACCTTTGACGACAGTTGCGCTCAATTGTTATCACTTATTAGTGTCTAAACGCAATTTGTGATTGCTTGAAGTAATGCTTAAAGAATAAAATAAAATAAAGGTTCATCAAAACGGAATGCAAATTGCAATGTATAAAAATAAATTAAGTTAACATAATAGTAAGCAATAACCATATTATACACATTAAAACAATAAATTCATACGAACATAAAGTTTTTATTGCTAGTTGAATAAAAAGGCAATGAAAGTAAATACATGACTAAAAATATTCATAGTATGAATCATAATCTCTATTTAAAACTTAGTTCATAAGGAGTCTCTACATAGAGGACATAACTTCAAAGCAGAATGCACATAAATTACATTTCCAACACAGAAAATGTAATTACGAGCTAAAAACATGCAAACGTTGAATCTTACGTGAAAATACTTTCTTTACAAAGCATTATCGTTATTTTCAAGGAATAGTTATTTTAACATGAATTTTATACTAAAATAAATTTAAATAGGAATTATTAAAATCGATAGGTACAAAAAGCTTCTTATTCAAGAATGGTAGAATCATTTTATTAAGGAACATGAATCTCGAAAGCGCGAATATCAATCGTCTTTGATTTTAATTCATATTTTTTAGATTTGAATTAAATTACAGATAACACAATATACTATTATAATTTGAATATCATTCGAAATCTTTATCTGTTAAACACAAACAAAATCACAGTACTTATAATAATACCTAAAAACTTTTTACATACAAATTCCTTTTTCTTTTTCATAAACATTTCATAACATCTCAATAAGCCATAATATTTAACTAAAACATTTCACTAATCTATAACACTGCAGTGGATATTACATTTGACCAGTATCATGGATACAAAATATTGCGGGATCAAACCTGACAGCTCTCTTGGGATGTAATAAAATATATAAAACGGGTATTATTCGCATGATCAAGCCTCCTAATAAGTAGGATCTCACAACGGGTTCAATGTTGCGAAAACTAATACCCATCTCCAGACACTCCCTGCCGTCACTCCCGCTTTCGGCCCGCTAAACAATTATAGTATTTGCTATTATATTTTTCATTTTCTCCCATTTATCGAAAGCAGTGCATTTACTTCAGAGTCGCTTATTTTTCTATCCTTTGTCAGTCCGGGCAGACAGACTAATAGTGCTCGTCTGCGTCTGAAAGATTTGTTTTACGTATGCCATACGTTGTTTTTTCTTCATCCCTACTTTTATTTCTGCTTGGGATTGCGTACATTCTCTCTTTAATTAGCTCTTATGTATCAAGATATAATACTTTGTTTTTAAAGAATAAATCCTTATTAATACACAATTGTTTTATCTGTAAAAGCTACTATGTAGAATAGGCAATTTGTTAAAACTTGGTTGGTGATCTAGCGGTTTTATTATGATTTCGCGCAAAGTGAGTCGTGCACAAGGCACGTGTCATTCGTCACGGATTTTGAAGCATGAAATGACGTTGTGTCACTTAGCGGCCTGTGGCTGGGCGTGGCAGAGACGGGTGCGGTTACAAATACCATTGTTAGACTAAAATCAATTACCGTATGATATTGCTAATTAATCATGCAACTGATACGGAACGAAATTTAATTAGGTATGTGGCCGTAATAACGTTATTTAAATTAATCGTGTAGTAGCTATCCCTAATCAATATTAAATCATCTTTTATCAGCAAAACGTAAACCATTTAAATAACTTTATTTAGTAACAGTTTTTGGTACAGTGATTTTAAAAGTTATGTTTGTGAAAAAATCATATTTTTTTAAACAATATTGTTATCTAAATCTACAGACTTTCTAATAATAAAAAGAAAACATTCTAAATAAACGAATATATAAAGAAACTGTACTCGTAAACAGACACGTATTTGTATCTCCAATTCAGGTCGATGAGTTTTAGAGTGCTCAAGGTACCTTGCATAGTAACGAAGTTAATGGATCTTTCGTATCTTGACTTTCCAACAACTGTTGAGAATTCACTGAAACCGTTATTAAAACAAGGATGAATTTTAACAATTCATTTGTTATTTTATTAATGATGGAGACGCTTTAAACGCGGGTACAATTTGTCGGCGTGAATACAAAATGTCCATTTCCGTCCACGCGAACCTCACATTAGGGGTGTCAGTCAAGAAAGCACTGGCTATTGACAAGGACATGGGACGTTCAATTACCCGTACAGGTGAATTGTAGACATGATTGTTCCAATTCTGTTGTCTGCATAGCAATTTTGTGTTATTTACATTTTTAAAACGCTTCAGCTATTTAATATCATATTTCACGTTGTCACTGGTGTAGGAATAGAAAAATGGTGTTGATGTTATTTATGTGTGTGTTTATCTATAGTAGTGATATTCAAACATTTTTGTATTTATCCATATTTAGATCCAATAAAATTGAATACTCAGTTTTTAATTAGATTAATTAACTCCCTATTGTTTGTATAACAGTAGGGGCTTGTATGCACAATATTGTGAAATCCAATAATCTAGACTGCTTCATCTGGTTTAATAGCACTCCATTGAGTGGATTCGATCTTAGTGTCCTCGAATATAATGACAAAGCTGAATTTCAGCACGTATGGCATCGAGCTCATGTGAGTTACACTCAAAGGTATTTAGGGTATTTTTCAAATAAATATATGAATCTATACTTATAGATATTGAATATAAATTATATAGACAAGCTAAAACATTTTATTTTTATGAATACCGTATAGTAGGTAGTCCGTATGTTAAAAATTATAATAACAAAAGAAAAAGATAGATGATACACAGTCGAACAAAGTAGTAAACCAAAGCTAGGTGTAACTAAACAATATTATTATATTGAAAGAGAAATGAGAAATAAAGTTTTATCTGATTTATCGCCCCTTTATTATTTCCATTTTATGTACGTATAAGTTTAAAAATAGATCATAAATGACTGTATATATTTAGCGCTGAGAACGTAGGTGGCTCGAAATTTTAACTTCATTATAAATAAGTTCAGAAGAAATGACCTTCATAAATATACAGTGAGACGAATAAGAAATTGATTACAAGAAGGTTTCATGTCTTTATTTATAAAAGTTAAATTATTGATATGTTTTACTTGTATGAAGTATTTTCTTTGAATGCACTCTACATTTTTATTACTTAAACGTTAAATCGAAATAAGTAACACCCCTTATACCCTTTGGCTTTACCAAAATATCATAAGCTGACGGAGTATGGCTTTATCTGTCACAATTCAGGCTAATAACAGTTTTTGTGACAGTAAACACGAAAAAAGCTTTTGCCCATTTAACGGTGCGTAAATGTGTACTTCGTGTTGCCGCCGCCTTTAAGCAGACATTATTAGAGGGGTGTCGCGATGGACATGAAATTGTGCTGCGATGTTTCCTTAATACTCTTATCTTATACATTATAGGTTATGTTTACAAAACGTAAGTCTCTCATAAAACTATATCATCTGGAAGCGCCATGCTGGTTAGAAAAAGCTTAAGGATAATGTGTATGTATAAAAACATTGTTACTCTATATAACTTTGTAGGATCTTAGTAGGTGATTGCGGCTGTACAACGAGAAAATAGTATCAGAACTTTTATATCGTTTTAGCAAGCAGGTTAACAGTATTATATTTAAAAAGAAAATATTATGCAATCGGTAGTGAACTCGTGTCGCAACTTTAACGTCAACATCATCTTTGTAAATAATCCCATTGTTATTATAATTCAAATAGGTACATAACATAAATTAAGAGTAAAATATTTGTAAACAAATATAATTTTCAATACTAAAAAGTAATTTTAAGTACAAACTGGTTAACAAATTAATTGAAACTAAATAAAAATATGTCTAATTTAATCAACAGGGCTTATCAGATTAGAATCTCACGTTGGATGTAAAAGCAGGCAGAGTTGGAAGGTTCTTTTTTAATCGTAATTAGCAATATTTGTAAGGCACAAAGGAGTGTCGCCTCGGGTCAACCGGCTTTGGGACAAAGCGGCCGAATGTACAAAGGGCTCAAGGTTTTAGATGTCGCCGCTCACAAAATTTGTTTCATTAAGCGAACCAGCCTAAATTTTCGTTTCCTTCAACACAAAAAACAAAAGCTCTATAATCTAGTATCGAGTATTTTGTGCGCGTTTGTTTACACAGGGTGTAAAATAACAAAAGGCAAGGGTTATACCCTATTATGGCGTAAAATAAATTGTAAAGTAATAGCAAAAGATCTGTCTTATGTAAATCTACCGACGCGTAAGCGATAGATGCTGGTCCTAAGTTTGCGTAATTTGTGAAAACGGGTCGATCTATAAATGTAATTATGGGGATCAAGAAAAAAAATAACATGAGCATTTAATAAATTAATTAATTCTACTTTACGTACCAAACTTATCGTCAATTCAACGAATTTGTAATATCAATGTTTATGAAAAGTATAACACATTAATTTAGCATTAAATTAATAAATGAATAGATACATAAAACACTATATATGTATAATAGCATCCCATAGCATTAAACTACATTCGTAGAGAAGCATGATTACTGGAAGTATTGTTCTGTATGTGAAGGCAAAGTATGAAAATAAAATACACATTTTTTAAATGGATAAACATCACCAATCGAGCAGAATATATTCCTACAAGTGACTAGACTCTAGAACGTGTCCAGAAGGGGCTACTTAACGCTCGTGTACGCGTGAATGCGCGATGCTTGAACCTCGCCACGCACATTATATGATGCAAGTGGGTCAATGTGCAGGTGAAATGCCTTCTACTGAAGTAGGTATGTGTATTATGATATGATTAGCTTTTAAATTTTTAAAAAGTCAATTTTTTAATTTTAATTTGTATGCCTTTGTATGATGTACCATGTTAATCAAGTCTTTTGTATATTTATTTAACATGTTCTAACTTTTTTTACTTTAACTATGATTACGATGTATTAGTGCTACGCCGTAGCACCATCACTCTCATTCCTCGTTATACAATTTAAATACGTAGGGATAAAGTATAGATTAGATTATGTCAACTTTTATAATAATAATGGATATGTGGCAAATAGATGAATATCATAACATAATGATTGAGAATCTTATTCGATTCGATAATTTGCCAAAAGGTACAAGAACCTAACACCTACATGTAAGTAAATCTAATAACGAAACCATACAACATTTATTTTTGTAAAACTAACAAATTGTACGTGGAAAACAATAGCTAAAAGAAGGCAAGAGCACAAATGTAACATAAACAATCGCTACCCATAATCACCTAATAAATAAAACATATTCCGACACAACACCAACCGCCTGCGAAGATAAAAGGATCGCGGATTGCTGTCATCAAAAGCGCACAAGTGTTGTCCTTAATATAAGAGCGTTAAATAAAAACCTGGCGGAAGAACAATGCGAGGCAAATTATTTATGTATTGCCACGGTCGTTCTAATTACGTGAGGCTTTTGTTCTTGTCCTGCCGTCGCGGCGGGAAACTGCTTCTCCCTGCCAGTATGTACTCGATTACTTACACGAGAACTTGCCTAGATAACAATAACTACTTTGTGGCCTGGTAAAGACCTAACCGCTTCATTAAGCTTCGAACGGTAACTTAAGGTTTAATTAAAACCAGCTAAGGCTGCTCTAGGCTTGACTTTTGCTCTTCCACTTTAGTTTCAGTCTCTAGATAGCGAGTGAGATACGCGCATGAAGTTTTTAGCGGTGTATGAATGTATATGTAGATTATAGATATGTGTCCATGATATTATGTGGCTTATTTTACTCTTCTCTTATGTAATATGTTTCATCTGTTTCGGAATAATATTTAGAGTAAATTTTATTATTGGTCCGTACAGTTTAATTTCAACACAAGATAGATAGGCAAAGTTATGAATCTCATTCAATTATTACAGAAATAATACATTGGAAAAGTAATTATTTTTACAGAGTACAAAAGTAAGTACTCTCTTTCAACTTTCTCACAATAATATTACGAATATGAAATTATATTCATTGTATACGTTATTCTTTAAATTTCCATCTTTATTGTATCCACTTACTACAAGATACAATAAAACGTAAGAAACATATTACGTTGAGACAGAGCCTTAGACACATTTAATATTTACACGCAATAAATATTAGAATAGGTGCAGTGATTGCGCCCAGGTGTAGACGTGAGACGATGGTACTAACCTACAGACATTTCTTTTCTTTAGGGATCTAAAATCACGAGGGAGAAATTGCGATTGTAAAAATAAAGAAAAACTTTTTATTAAATGAGCTTATTTTTGTATTAGGTATTTGTGTTATGCTCATAATAGCTCCAGAACATTAAGAACAATATGCAATATTAAAAAATATGGTAAATGGTAATATTATAAACTTATTCATTTAGAAGGTCATTAAGCTCTGTATTTAATTTGTTAATTAATTAATTGAAAACTATTTTTATATTATGAATTAATTTATTATTTTTTATTAAAGAATAATAAAACGTTCGCAAATAATACCCGTATATGTATTACATACATTTGTTTTGCTTACTTATTCCATAACCGTGTTTTTAAATTTATAAGTTTTCACTGAATCAAAATGTGAAGGACATCTATTTCTGTAATATTTCAAAAATATAAGTTCTGCTTTTAATATAACAATAAAAAATATTTAAATCAAAACACTATACAAACAAGTGTCGTACGAAAGTTGAGTTGATGTGTTAGCTGTCTAATAGAAAGTCTGTGTAATGGATACTAGGTACACTAAATGTGAGCGATTGTCACACGAGTGATGCGCTCGAAGCCCTACGAGGAAAAGGGTGCCCGCGGGTAGAACTCCCCTCACGCCGCCATTATCGATTGCCCCAGTTGAGAGCAGGCCGGAAGTAATGATAGAACGAGATGCAACCAACTGCCCACCCGATCTGGCCGATTCAACTGCCAACTGTATAGTGCACTACACAAATATTGTTTGAGATAATATTTTAATCTTACCTCCGCAATTTTGTTCGCGACCCGTCGCTTTTCATGTTCTTATTACGTAATTATGAGGAAATATTGGCATTACTTTTCTCGGGAAGTCACCGAGCGGAAAATTTACATTTCAACTTCCAATTTGAACTTGAAATCGAAGACACAGCTTCAAAGTAAACTTTACAAAGTCGACTCGTGGCGGTGACATGCTTATATCTATCTAAACGGATCCCTTAATAGCTTCCTCAATCTCAGCGTCAAAGTTCTCATAAGACGCTTCTTAACTAAGGCGTTAAGGAAGATAGTAAGAGGCCTTCAGCGGTCTTAAAACTTGGCCGAAACTTTGGCAACTCGATCTCCCCGATCCATCGGGCGTCGGACGTCAATTTGACGATAACTTACAATATGCCATTAGCATAGTAATGTGATAACTATGAGACTGTATAAAGTTATGTGTTATAAAAATTGTTCGCAATAAAGCTGGGCGTAAATGTAATAAAGGTTGCTTCATAAACTCGAGTTCATAAGGCACGGTTTTTGGAGCGCTCAGTCCATCATCAGTTATATTGATTTTGCGATAAAACGTCCGACAAGTGAGTCTTCCTCGCGGAGTGGTAAATTGCTATAGAATCTGAGCCGGCACGCTCACATGCAATGATAATAAAGTGTAAAAAGAGTCGTCGCTTTAATGTTCGCTTTATGGGAAACTCCGTCGCTTCGTAAGGCTCGGGATGCGCTCAAATATATATAGCCTCCTAAAATACTTCATAAATTTCCGTTTCGTTTTTATATCAAATAACAATCAATCGTTGTTGTGGTAATTTTTTTTTCAATTCAAATTAACTAGATTTATAATTTAAAAAACTCAATATAAGGCTGAATATTTTATAAGTTAAATAATAGTTTGAGAAAAACCATTGAAGTGTGAATTCTTATACTTTTGGTAAAATAAATAAAAAAACGAATAAAGTTTTTCTTAATCATAAATCTAAAAACTTTGAAATAACAAACTTTACTGGGTGAGGTAATTTAAATGGGCGATTTCTTAGACGAACTCTAACAAAAAAAAAAAAAAAACTTTAATTTGCCCCAATCGTAAAAACGCTACTGATAGATAACTACTAGGGCTTGCTCCCTTTTACATTATGTCATAAAACGTGATTAATTTACAGGCACGCCGATCCCATGGTTTTCCTTTTATAAGACGCACATTCTCTGCAGCTATTAAAATTTTACGAGTGAACTGGTGAAACGAATGCCAGAATTAGGTTAAGGGGCATGCTATAGGTTCGTAGGACATCTGCTTTCTTTATTGCACAATTTATTGAGATATAAAGTGTTACAATACTCTTTTATTTTCGTAGACACTATATTCAGGTGTACTTTATATTATGGACTTCCGTTGTTTTCATCATAAACGTATTTGTGTTTTATATTCATCTTATGGATGTCAATTAGATATTCGTTTTGTAGATAATTACGATAAACAGTTATGGAAAACTTCACTGATTGGGGAATTATTTTCTGGGCAGAACTATTGAAGATTTTAAATACTGTATAACTTCAATGCTGCTTTACAAAGAAGAGCACTAGGAAAAGGCGAAGAAGGGCTTAGTAGTTAGTAGTTTTAGTAAAGTCTAATCTACACAACACTGACCGTTACAACTAAATTTAAGCACATCCATGATTCATAAAAATCTATTTGTAGTTGCAGAAAATGTCTATCCCTTACATTTCAGGCTGCAACGGTTATCCTTCAAGATTTTATATTCGCAGCACGCACTCTGTTCATTCGCGTATAACAAGATATTGTGATTCCACGCTATTACGATATACCATATACTCGACATGAGAATACCTAACGTCGCGTTATCTAACGCTTTCTTATTAAGGTACGGTTTTTGAATGATAATGGTGTCGGTAGTCTCATTATAATATTGTTATGACATTTTCTTCCGCTCAAGAAAATGTGAAATGAATTTTTTCAGTAGACAGGTGCCTTCGTAATATAGGAAACATGAAAGATAATACAGGTACTTTAAAATTAAAATGTAAAATAGAAACTGAAATATATATAGAACTAAAAGTAAAATAAATATAACAGTACTTCCATTTTAAACAATTATTATCAGAAACATCACAGAATTTATATTTGCTTTAAACCCGTAAAAAATTCAATTATGTTTAAAACGCTTCCCTAAGAATGTATTTCCATTAATATCCTCATAAACACTGATGTAATTATTCAAAAATTATAAAATTCATTTCGCGGAAACCCCAAACGTTTACCTAACCTTGCAGAATTGTCAGACACCGCTGCTCAGTACCCGAGATAAGAAAGGGTGAAATCCTATCTTATTTGCGGCTGGGATTAAAATTAAATTTCATATATAGAAGCTTCAAATCTCGACGCTTGATGACGAGACTCTGTTCATTGTCTACAATTTTAATTTCGTGTGATGTGGTGAATATTTACGAAGATAATTACATTTTATCTTTTGTACGTTGGTAGGGATTACCATATCTTATTGATATATGTTAGAAAGCAACGTCTAAGGAAGGGAGGCAAGGGTATACGTTTCAAAATTAACCCTTAATAAATAATGATTGAATACAATAACAAAGCCAATATTCAAAGGAGCTTATAAGTTAAAAACTAACGAGTTAAATATACATCATTCACTTTACCTCAACGCAAAATGTTCATAGAAATGTCGCTTTAGAAAAAGAAAATTATTTCAAAACATAATATACTCTGAAAAAAACACAACCTAGCAACAATCTCTATCAATTCATCATTATGTAATTCAATATTCCTCCTACGTATGATAAGCGCATATTACAAAGTACAGGAATGAAACATGAAATGTCAGCAAATACAGAATCGGATAAATATACAAGAATCGCGTAACAAATCAATATATCCGGCTAATCCTTGACAATGTCGTATCAAGAGACGATAGCGAAAATCCTTCGTGCGTCGGTTTTCAATACGGTAATAACATGTAAAGACCAAAATAGGAGCGAGATAAGGCAATCACATTGTATAGCATCCGGGATACGCGTCGGATAATTTTGTTCACAAGATATTTCATAAATCATATATCAATATGGGAAAATGTAATATCAAAAGAGTGATGCGACAGTTCGCCTCGTTGATTTGCTTAACAACGCAGTGTTGGATTATATATCAATCTAATGTCGCTTTTTGCGTATTATAAAACAGTTTTATTATCTTTCTTTATCCAAATATTAGATTTATGAAAAATTAATATAAACAATTTAATTTTATATGATTGTGGGCAAAATTATTAACTTATTGAATATTTATAAAACTGCGACTAAGTAACTTGAAAAATTAAATTCTTAATTACAAATCCAAGCAGTCAGTCAGACTTTGACAAAATTGTTTAAAGGCAATTGTGCTTTCCTTTAAGTATAGTATTTAGTTTAGCGTTGATTTGTTCGTGACAATGTATAAATATTGTATTATAATGGCTTTTATAGGATGCATTATCAGCCATTTTCTCTTCCATCTTATCACACGTCAAACATATAGGGTTACACATCCTTGGCTCCTTAATGGACACTTATAAAGGCAAGTGAATCTTTTGCAGGTGCCCAATATAGTGCAAGTATTGTATATATCAAAGAAGGTGGATATTATCGAACCAATAACCTCTTTAAATATACTACCACTTTTAAAGTAATTTCAAACATGTTTCTTCTTTTATATTCAGTATGCTGACTTGGCCTGTGACCAAGGTCAGATGTGGTGTTAAATGGTTAAAATTTTGAAAATAACAACACCTTTTTTATCAATAGTGTATAGATAATTCCAAGCCTAATATACAAATCTTACCATACAAAACAATGTATCGTTTATATGATATTATGCGTGTTAAATTTTCATCACATTTATTCAAAGTAAGAAGATATACAGTTTTGCACTCAATGATAATAATCCATATTAACTCACAATATTAAAAAATACAGTCTTTTATTTTTACTTAACGAAGAAAAGTGTTAGTGGTGTTAGTGCATGTTCGAGTTTACTTTGCGTTTGTTGCCAAACAAACTTTTTCTTTTGGCGACTTAAATATGTCTTCTCCTTCAACAATTTATTTGCTTTATCAAAAGTGTCGTACAAATAAAACAATAGTTTAAATGTTATTGTGTCATTTCATCTGCTCGCAGAAATGCCTCCGGTTGTAATTAAAGAAATGTATCGCGTGATCTTTGTCCCTATCTTTTATCCTCGCAACTACCCGTAATAACTGCCAACCGGGAATATAATAAACGTAACAGCGTTTCGCAAAATAGACATTTCTTTGTTGAAAAATTCTTTGATATGGATCTAGTGATTAGAGTAACAACTGCATTATTACGATTCCTTCAGTGGGTAAAAAGCAAAAGATTTATTCGTCCTTTTTACTTAATCTCATGGAATTCTTTTTGTTATCCGATAAAGGGTTGGCTTACATAGCAAATATATCGGATAGAATAGTTCCTACGTAAAGTTCAGAGTTTTTAAGCGTTGACCTCAAACAAAAATCCCTTTTGTTTTGTCAAATTAGACTACTGATTTATTAGGAGAGACCCTTGTTTTCCATTATTCCATGAACCTGAATACACATCAAATTAATATAAAAATGAGACAAAAATAAGTAATGTACAAATTTATATTTTGTAATCAAGTTGTAATGTAATCATTAGAATTTAAGAACTCTCCACGATATATTTTGGGCACAAACTCATCAAACATACAACATTAATTATAACAATCAATTTGTAAGGGATCCAAAGTTGCGTAATAATTATTTTATTTAAGTTTTTCTCTATAAGAAACGCCCTCATAAAGTTTTGTTCAATACATTATTGGGAACGTTATTACGTTGTGAGTAGATATTGCACCGAAAGAACATTTTCTTTGTCACATCTCTGCATTTCTTCGGCAAACTAGTTTATTTTGAACCCTCACGTTTTTGTTACTGACGCTAGTACATTTTCATGTAGCATTCCCCTCGGAAACAGCCTTTCAGTGTTCACCTGAGCAAAATTCCATTTTAAGCACAAACCTCGAACGATATTTTAAAATATAATCACGTTTTAGACACATGTGCCGGGTGATTCATAATTGATTTTCAACCATGTCTCCAAACTAATTTAAAGTATAATGGGAGCAATTATACTGTATTAATAAACGCGAGAATTAGCTGTGTTTTAAACGATATAACCTTACTATATAAACTTTCTGAAAGAAATTAATAATCCACACCATTGACGAACTTAAGTGTTTACTGTTCTTGCGAATAAAGTTAATCTATCAGTAAATCTGTTAATTATTGTTTTAATTGCATATCAGCGAAAACAACATTCAACGTAGTATTGTAGACGTGTATGTAGCCATACTGTCTACAGCTGCTACGTATTAATGACTACGGTATGTTAACCAAAAGCAAAATACGTAAATAGTTATGACACACTTTGAGAAAACGCAACAGAAATCCTTAACAAGACATTCGAGTATTAATTTGCAGATCTACATTCATGCACCGTCTCAAATACTCACAAACGGTATCACCGGAATAGCGCTACAATGATATAACAGTAATCTCAAGCACTGCTGAAACCAGAACACAAAACATTTAAAGGATGCTGCGGTGGCCCGATAAGCTCCATTACGAACGTAATGCCACCTCCGGTTTCCTGCTCGTCCATTCAACGAACATTAAATGAATGTTTAATGCACGCTTTTTTTTTACGATATTATATAACACGCAGATATTGCGAGTTTAACCAAATCTTTCAGCTTTACTCACATGTAACATCAAAAATGTTACCGTTTTTGCGTTCTAAAGGTGTTGTAATATGTATTACATTTTTATCGTTACAAAAACAACACGATGCTGGGCTGAAATGTTCAAAACGTATTAAAAATGGAATATTTAAAAATACATGGGAGCAAGTCCGAACTATACATTATAGTAACTTTTTATTTTTATTTTCACATTTACAATTAATTATGAAATAATGTTTAGTATATTTTTTTCCATAAACTTACCAATCGAACTTATACATCAAAAATTTAATTTAATTTAACAACTATAAAAAAATAATTTAAAGTATCAGACAATTTGGTTATTAAGACTGAATATCACATCTAATCCAATAACATGACGCCATTCATATTTGTAATACTGGATATTTATTGATCCTATGTTTACGAATTGCTTGCT
This sequence comes from Colias nastes, assembly GCA_907164665.1. Lineage (NCBI taxonomy): Eukaryota > Metazoa > Arthropoda > Insecta > Lepidoptera > Pieridae > Colias > Colias nastes. Next base: position 12,490 of record CAJQZM010040498.1, on the reverse strand, counting down.
TAAAGCGGTTGCATTTGAATTTAGAAATAAAAGTAATATAAAAAGATTGATCCTGTCGCGTCATGTCTTTGTCGCCAACAGTACACTGTACTCCGACACCCACCATTAGTTAACATACAAATGGGCGTCGTTTTACATAATCCATCCCATACGATGGGGGTAATTTGTTTCAAACAGTCTGGGTAAGCAAATTGATCACACCTCTCGATTGATATTAAATTTTGTGAAAAAAATGGCATTCATTTTTAACCACCTACGTAACGATTGTAATAAGAGTTAAAATATTTTCCTAATTGCTAATGAAAATCCTTCGATTATTTTTTAATCATGAAAACTCAGCCACCACCTATTGTAATCTGCAATGGGGAATAAAAGCAATGAATATCTATAAAAAATTGTTTAATCTAGCGGACCGCTCTGAAATTGAACGGATTTTTCATGTGAACTTTCCATTGTTGCCAATGCAGAATTCGTGTTACATTTTAGCCAATACGTGTCCGCTTACAGCACGACGAACTGAGCTGACGCATTGAAATGTAAATATGGATACGTGCGAACTGAAACAAGCGGCTAACGAATATGTTGTATGGAGCAAGACACGACGCGATTGTCTAACAAAACTACAATGAAACATGTATGAAATGCGCGCCGTATCTGCGATACACAACAGTTTTGAGCAAAATTTTATATTATTTACTTGTTGTGCCCGCAGTTTTGATGTAGGTACATGTACAAACCAATGGATTAACTTAAAAACTCAAATCCACATGATAATATTGTTGTTATGTGAGATATAATGGACAATATTGCTTGAACAATTTTTTCATTAATAAGATTGGTTGGAAGAAAATAACAGATGCATTTAAATACGTTTCAAAATTATCTCTACAATGTAAAAAAACTGGATAAGTACAATAACAAAGTTGGATGATTATAGACCAAAATAAAAAATTCGTTTTTGAAGTTAAAATACATAAAAGATGAATATAATATAACGTTACGGAAAGTTGCAGTAATCTCTCCACATCACAAAGAGCATGCAACTGCGGTTGCTACATAACAGTCAAACGTATCTGAGGGTCGTTGATTATACTTTCACAAAGGCATCATGACTTGAATGCTCGCACTTGAATGTGAGCTCTGCTGCCGTTTAAGTCAGCGTTCGCGGCGCCTGCAAGTGGCGATATTTTAGCTTACACCGTGTTTGTGAAAACTTTCGTCGCGTCAATGACGTGCTGTCTGTCACAAACAGACTTTGTTTACGCCCTGTTTTGCAAAATGCTAAAATTCCTATTTGAAATTTTTGTTTGTTTATGTTTAATGGAAACTGTATTTCTATAAACCTAAACTTGCGAAACAACCCGAATAGCTTGAAAGTTTTTTTAAAGCATATAGATAGCTTTTTTTTGTAATTCTGCATTAAGTGTGTAATAAAGAATTTTTAATTCTTCATAGAATAGGCAGGTAATCATTCTAGGTTTTTGAATATATTTTTTCTTTGGAAATTAAAATTCTAATGAGTTATTTGTTGATTGAATATAAAGGGTCCTTCACACGTTTTAAAGGGTGACAAATATGTACGTCACAACCCTTTCTCCAAAAAGCATATTGTCCCAATAGTACCTACATCTGAAATGGAAATCCATTATCCTTTAAATGTTAATTTTATTGAAGAATTTTATAAAGTAGGTGTTTCATTGATTGTGCGTCGACCTTATAAATATGAATCGAACATTTTATATGGAATAGAAAGAAGAAACAATTGAGAATGAATAAGGATATGTATCAGAATTGATTGCATTTAAAATTCATAGACACCAAATTATCTATAGGTGCGATAGTCGATGGCGGCTGGCACCGGCACGGTTGGCTGGCTCCGATCGTACGCGTCACTATTTTACATACAAATGGACGTCGCAACATAATCCGTCTAACACAATTGCTTTAATTTGTCTGACGCCTGTGTGCGTTTCTAAATGGAACCGAAAATTGCGCGAGGCCTCATCCCTGTAGATACTTCTACAATTAATATAAACGTGAACCGTAGCGGGCCGACCTCATTTTATCATAATACCTGTAAAGATATCTGCATAATGTAGGAATGTTAGTTCGGCTCCCGTGAGCCAGAAACTACGGGTGTTGTTTAGTTTGACTTAGCAAACAGAGAAGTTAAATTAGTAGGAGTATTTCCAAATGCAAATCCTGAGCAGAGAAGTAAGAGCGGGGCACCTGCGCTGACAGTTTGTGTAATAGCTCGGAACCACGGAATTAATTTACAAAACTCTGAGCTGTCTCACACAAAACAGTTTTTGACATCAGTAGTTTGTTTGTTGCGCTCATAACCAAATTGCTTCGCCGGAAAATGTTTGGAAGGTCATATTCGCTCAAAATTCATATAATGATCACGTTAATTAAATGGAGATAATTTACCGTTCCACATGTTTGGTAAATTTCCTTATAATTGAGTTGAAGCTTCGTCAAAGTGCAAAATAACATTGTAAACGTGAATATTTATTTCGATACTCATTTAAATAGACTAAATGGTTTTGGAATTGAATAATAACATTCTGGTGTATGGGTGTAGGTAACAGTTAGTAGCGCTTTGTACAAAGAGTGACCGTGACAGGGTAATATGAACAAAATCCATTTCAGAGTCACCGGTGCCGCCCTTTGAGGTGCAATTTTTGTCGACTGCTGTTTGTGACACTTGCTAAGTCTTTGCGTTATAAAAATACACGACGTTTTCCTCTTTAAAAACACATTGTTTGTGAGTACGTTTTTTAGAAGGTTTGCAAACTCGTCTGTAATTATTATAAATGGTCTCTTGTCATTTAGAATAAATGAAAATTTAAAAACATGTCAAACGCATTCAAAAGTTTTTTTTTTATATTTGAAATAGTAAAGATATTTTTCGTGAATCTAGAATTCAACGACTGGACAAACAATGTCATGCTGCCATTATTGCAAAATTATAGCTAACTTTTGTTAATAGATGATGTTTATCCCACTCTTATTATTTTGTAGTAGGTATTGAATATATAAGATACCATTTACCATGCCCACGTTGCGCTAGAATATTCCCGACCCAACATATCCAATTAAAGCCATATTCCCCGTCTTATTATTTCCAAAGCTCTGAATTAGGATAAACATCAGCAGGTTTAATAAGAACGATTTCCAGCGGTGCCGCAAACAACTTTGAAACTGGCCGGGCCCCGCAGATGTGGATGACATCTCTTTGAAGATAAAGACGCGAGATAATTTTACATTTTCCTACTAAGACATCGGAGATGCGTAGGTACCTGTCATGCTCTTCAAATTAACTTTTGATTGCATGATATTAAACTTTTGTGAGCGTGATAAGAAGCTTACTGATAATCACGAAATCCTAGCTTTCAAGTGATCTTTAATTAAATATTCGTTTTTTATAAATTTGCTCAGCTTATAAAAAGAACATGTCCATTAAAGTAACGGAAATTATTAAAATTATTTTATGTTTCAGTTTTTTTTTTCCTTTTTATCTGGAAAATTTCAAGTGATACGTACAACTGCATTTTATTATGTTCTATTGAGAAATGTTCGGTTGATAAAAAATATGGTATTTTCGTTGTAACAATACCTTTTTTCGACCCCTCAATAGCCCTGTCTTCGGTCATGGCACCTACAACCGCTCTCATAATCCCCTTAGCTCCATACAATGCTTTGATATTATTTGGACACAATAGCAAAACATCTGCTATTTTCTAAACGATTATATTTATTATAATAACAATGATACTTTTTATAAAATACCCTGTTAGATCGAGTTCATCTCTTCCTCCCCGAATGAAAAAGCGGTGTTTTCAAACACTTTCACTAAACTTCATATGAAATATGACAGGTCTAAAGAGAAATTTGTCACTATGATTATGTCAAACACAAAAATAATCCCGTCATCTATTTGGCATATGACGCACCCTTTGCAGTTCACGACTTGCAAATTTAGGGAGCGCAAAGAGGAGTGAAGCGAAATTAAACTGGGGATTCGAATGAAGACGTTTTAACAAACAAATCTTTACCTTTTCTAAAATCATTATCTCAAATGATTTGCTCCCATTTTGAATGATGAAGGAAAATATATATTATATTGCGTACAGTTTTATTTGCCTTTTATTTACAATTAGTACTAATAAAATTCCACAAACGTAAACATCATATTTTATAGAAAAAGGAAAACAAGTTGAAGCTCAGGGTGTGGGTGATCAGACGTTGTTAGCCGGTATTTTGAAAAAGTTGTGAGGGCGAGGGATGGCGGTTGTCATGGTTAATAATGCCTCTTATGTATATAAATATAAGACATTATTGAGCGTAGGTACCTGTAATCGTTGGCTTTTCACATGAATATAGAGTCGCGATAGCAACAGGTCCCATTGCAAATACTTTTATATGACTCTTCGCTTTTACCACTCAAAGAAAATTTTCAATACGTTAACTCTCTTTGAATTCATTCAGTCTTTAAAATATCAAGTGGTATGATGTTTATTTCTTAAAATACAGTCTTAAGCGACAATCTACATTTACGTCTTTAACGAATGTCTGGAACATTCCAAAAGTAAAACTCATAAAAATATATGTGAATAATATCTGCAATTTGCTTTATGAATATTTAATTGTAAACTATGTATGTAGTCGTTGGTTTTAAATAATTTTAAAGCTTTTATTTCGTAACTCTTTAGTGCATCGCACATGAAAATCAATATTTTCTCTGAAAAACGCACATATAGGTACGGCAGGCTAGTTTCATTTTAATCAAGTTCTAGCCACGCCTTCGTCTATGTACAAGCAGTGAGGGCGTCCATCCGGGGATCATTCTGTGTGTATGTTAATAGCGTGAATACGACGCGTGATGTCCTCTGACATGTGTCGTCCTCGAAAATTAAGTCCCAGTACGAAGGGTGACTGTTTGCACGCGTAACAGTCAATAACGCCTAGCAATCTGGCCCCGGTTCATATCATCAGAATATGACAGCTTTAATGACACTTCATATGGATGTTGATTTTCTTTTTTTTTTAATTATGACATAATCGTAACTTGAAATTTAATTCTAAATGGAAATTGGTTTAAAACAATTCATGCTACGATTCTACTGACTTTATTTATAGTTCAGTGTGTAAGAAATCTTTTCTCCAATTACTGTAATTGTTATTCTTGTAAGAGAAATCACGCAAAAAATATATGATTTTACTTGCTTCGGTAACCTTTCAAGAATTGGAATACTCAGTATATTAAATAGTAAATAATATATTTTTTCTACAAACCATTACATTTATAAGAAGCCATTTTGTGACGTTAACATGTCATTATTGTCCGAATATGACATAATGGTATGTTGTTACGTGTCAAGGGGACAGTATAACGGCTGGGAGCAGGAAAATATTCCGTTCACTGGTAAATTATGAACTATTAGACTATATTATGAGCTCTTTTACATAATTCGGTAATAAGAGATAGTATAAATTCCATAAAATTGATCAAATGATAAGTAGTAATTAAGATTATTGAGTCCATTGTTTGTTTCAAAAAACAAAAATTCGGAGAGCACATAATACCTACCTATTAATACTAATAATACCTACATGTAAAACAGTAAAAGCACTTACTTCTACACTACAATTATTATATTATATGAGTTTTACTAAAGCTTCATTTTGTCCTAATAGTAGGTAGCAGCTTAAAAAGCTTCCACGTAGCAACAATTACATTGGTAACCACAGGAAATGGTGTTGAGGCAGGGAGAAATGTAATTCAAAAATTTTTGCGTAAAGACTGGTAATAACGCGGCTCATTGCTTTTTCACTTGGTTACTCAAATGTAGATAGATGAGTTCGGGAAAGATGCCATTGAAGACAATTGTCAGCCATCGCTCAGTGTCCCCGCTAATTGAAAATTCGCGCCGGCTTCATTTAAATCGTTATTGACAAGAGAAACCGCGATGCCACTCAAAATTAAACCTTTCTATAATTTAATCGTCCTTTGTGTTAGTTACAAATTAATCCGTTTAGAAATCTTTGAATTTTACGTGACTAATTACATTAATATCTCAGTGCTAGGCGAAATTCTCGTTACAAATTCAAATGAGGTACTTTTTCCGAGAATATTACAGCAACTTTAAAAAATTTACATAGAAATTAGCTGAAATATATATAAATTCCTTCTAATAGCAATTAGGGATCCCTTATAGCTAAATACCCTCTAAAGTGGATGGAAGGAAGGAAGAGGGTGAATGCGGAAGAAATTGACTATACTATCGAATAACGTAATATATGTGTGTAATAATAGTACCAATTCAAATATTGCATGGCGTTCCAAGAATTATTTTAAGAATGAAAATTGAATACGTTTTAAAAATTACGTCTGGAAATTGAGGAAATATCGTATGTTTTTGTAAGGTATCCTATGTGCTACTTGGATCTGACTTTGTAAACTAGGTTAAGACATGGATAAAATATCGATTACGCTCAACGTGTGAAAAATACGTTCCATTCCATCTACGATTCCCTCATGATATTAGCGACCTCACAGAAGTTATTCGTTTCATTATTGTATTTTACATCGAAAAATATTTGCTGATTCACAGAGTGCAAATAAAAGCGGTTGATTGGAAAGTGAGCACAAACAATTTTTTTATTAATTTTAATAGAACTCAACATTAGTAGAAAGGCTTGGATACGCGGGGTCGACGCGTATTAAAATATTTTAAGCAGGCTATGAATATGCAAAGACACGGCTCTCGGCGGCGGCAGTTAACGATTTGCACGTTTTTGGACCACTCGCTAATTGCAAATGTGAGTGAACACTTATGGCAAATGTAATTGCTTTCAATGATACGAGATAAGTCGCGTTTACGTTCTGATTGCATTCACTTTTCCGTTTAGGAAAGCATTCATCTCGCTGAAAATGGAAATGGGAATATAGCGAGTAGGTTAAAAAATTTGAACGAAAGTTTCAGATTAGCTTTTGTCGTAATGTCAAAATTAGATTCTTGTGCCAATTAAAATATAATAACTTGGCAAATATTTATGAAATATACGTAGAATCCCGTTACAATAATTTTATATTCATGTAATTTATTATAATGTGTGAACGAACAAATTAATTGATAAAATCAAACATTTTATGAGTAGAGAACTAATAAAGTAAAGTAAAATTGATCAAGGATAAATACGAGTGAATTGGATCTCGCATCAAAATTAACTCAATCAAAATGGAAGTGCGGTTCCCTGTACAATATACTGCGGCTTCGATTCTTGAGGAGCCAGCTACGATCGAGTCTTTTCAAGAGTGATTAAGGTCGGATTGAGGCGAGCAGCGGACGTATCTATTTAATTAATGAAGTCTGGAGCCAGGTTAGCTGGTCGCTCCATTTATATTGCAACGCGAATTGCCCCTATTTGTACGTACGTAAACTTTAAGTGTGCTCTACCGCGTCCGCCCGAGTCCAGACTAAATTGCAGCAAATTGAAATATTACTCCTTGAAACGTCCGTTACCCGGCTTGTTATTATTAGAATCGTATAATTTAATTCAAAACTCTGAAAATGATATATTTGTAGAATTTTAATGAATGAGGAATAATATAGATATGAATTCATTATACTTACTATGTTTTACTCATCACATTTGGTGTGTGCCTAGTAAAAATCGATTCAATATAAACCGGCATAATATTTTCATGAACAGGACTTATTAATCATAATAAATAATATCCTAAAGGTGAAATAAAGATTTATTTTATTTATTTATTTATTTATTAAAAAAACTACAGTGCTTCATACATATTATGACATTTCGTACTGATTATTGAAGTAAGAAAATGCTTTAATATTGTTACGCAGTATCTCTTTCCAGATAAATCCTTTAGCTTAGCTTTTATTTATATTTTTCACATTAAACAACTTCACATACACTTAAATACAACCATAAAAGGAATACCTTTTTATTCTAAAGCAACAAAAACAAGTCTCAACCTTTATTGAAGATCATAGAATATAAATAAGGCGCTTTACTTCGTTTTCCGATAGTCTCATTTTAAAGTTGCGGGCTTAGCTGTATCCAATTAATTGATATACGGCTTGCAATACACAGAATACCGGAATAGCTGCAGCAACAAAGGTAGGAAAGCCTCTAATACCCAAGTCAGTACCGTTGCTTTGCACAGCAGAGATTACTGGATTACGGCGCCGTGCCAGGGGATTCATCAAGCAAGCAATAAGCGACGCTAGTCAATAAATACCAAGACAGGTAATTGTCATGTCTTGATAATAATGGAGACGGTGTTACATCCAAGTTACATCATTTAATATGCTGTGACGTACAGTTATGATACTGATTAAAATAATTTACAAAACAACGTTTGGAAACATTAAGTTTCTTATTTCATGTTTTTGAATTTTTATGGATAAATTTTAACTTATTAGTGACCTTAACGATTTTGGTATGGCAACTGGAATTAGTTCCGACGAATACTTATTGGCTATTAGTATTATTTCTTTAAAACTTAAAAATAGAAATTCTTAACATCACATTATAAAATGTCAACATACCATAACAATTTCCTTATTTAATTGTATATATTTTATTTTCATAGTATTATTATCGTGTCCAGTTTTCTGTGAGAAAATTCGGGAAACACTTTTAAATATTCGTTTATCAAATCTAAGTCCGGGAAGCAATCTCTACAAATGGGCTCCGCTTAGCAGCCCATTCCGACATTTCGATGCATTCCCGTGTTGAAATTACTATCATTCGTTGAAAGACTGGCAAGTTAACTGAAGCAATCATAAGTTATGAAATAAAAAAATATACTTAATCATCTTTGCTATAAATGATTCAATATGTTTTTATTTGTGTTTCCTCGTAGGGAAATCTTCACTTAAAAATTCGCCGAGTTGCAAATCTTGGCGAAACCGTCTATAAATCTGACTATAAAAATAAATCCCTGCAATCAAATTGCGAACAGCGAAAAAAGTAAGGTTGTTTGTTGGTATCACAGGGAACATATATGAGAATGTCTGGAAACTATTTTGTAGAGGGATAAAAGGTTCTGAGACCATGAATATAAATATTGTACGGTATTGCACGAATTTGGTTAAGTGCGCCGGTTTAGTAGGGACGAAAATGAGAATCACAAGCTCGTATATATAGAATCATAATTTAAAGAGATTTGGAGCTATTTTTTTTTTTATACTGAAATGTTACTCTCGTCCGTTATAGCCATATAAGATAGGAACCATAATGTTTAGTAAATAATAAAACGTGTCATTTTCTTTTATAGTATTATAAAAATAATATGCTATCGCTGCAGTAAAATTTATCGCGCAGCCCTACAAGCCTACGGGGGTAACAGCAACAGAATAAAGGTTATAAAAATGCAAGAAGCCGGAAATGAATACGCTGTGCTATGGGTACGTACGGGGAGGTGGGGACACGGCCATACAGTCTATAACAGGAAATGCAGTTACTGTATTTCCTCCTCGGGAAAACTATTTTAAATTTTAAGCTTTTGCATTTGTGAAGATTTCGATTTTGTCACTTATGTAACCGAGAGTTTTAAATTTAATGGTTCAATGAAGAGTAGTTCTCTTTACTCGCATTAATTTATAAAAAAGCGCTCTGAGCCTTGCTATTAAGTTAATAAAGCTTACAAAAGCTCAGTATCTCGCATAAATAAATAAAACAGACATTTTTGATTTGATTTAATGACAAGTTATAACAAATATACTATGTTGTCGTGCAAAAACTATACTAATTATACAAATGAAACCAAGAGAAACAAATTTGAAGTTTGCTTTCTGATCTAATTAGCACAAAACGGCCAGGATCAGAGAAGGTAGAGGCTCATAACAAATTCAGTTAGTGATTAGTGGAGCGTTATTTTTGATAGAAACTCAATGTTCAGTGATGCTTAAGGAGGTGTTTGCTAGATTTATTACCTTCCATTTCGATTTGTTTACTCAGTTGTTCAGATCCAATTACTTGGCACTGTTTCTGTACTTAATTAAAGGGACGCTTGATTACTCGCCCGCTGTGGGGCTTTGTATAATTGCTATTGTTTAGCAAATGAAGACAAATGAAACTTTAATTTAATGACACTGTCTCATTCAGACGCACGGGAGAAGAACTCTCGTGTTCGCGCCCGAAATGCCTCATTTCAAGTTTAAATTAGACGATGTTGCGGCTAGACGCGCGCGATTACCTTTGATTGGAAAATCTGAGCTGTCTGCCGGCGCCATCACGTGAATAATACACAATAGCTATTTCAAGAGTCCAGTTTAAATTGTTTATGACTCTACAATGTTTAAAATCTCGTCAAAACATCATTATGAAAGAATGAAAACTTATTCAAATACATAGTTCTACAAATCGCCCTTCATGTTCACCAACCTGAGTTACACAAACAATTAAGTAAACAATCTTTAATAAATAAAAAAGATGAACTTCAATGACCAATAGAAACCTGTAAAATTCAGATCTATCCAAAGCGCAACTCACAGCACAAAAAGTTTTAAGGAGAACAAAATTAAAAATTTCCAAATAGTTTAATTATTTTATGACTTGTTTGTCTCAAGGCTTTCCGCAGCAGCCGTAACTCGATTCACCGTCATCCGGTGAGAGAGTGGCATACTTTTAATTGGCCGTAACTGGATTTGCCTGCAAGCGTTATTGAATTACGGCAGAGCATCGCTTCGTAGCGCGCAGCAAAAACGATACAATAAAGTTATCTTTACTTAGTTATCGTTTTAACCGTAATGGGATTTTGCTTCTTGTGCAGAACTAAACGCTTATGGCTTAAAATGCAAATAAGCGAAGTCATAAAAATGCGAGATTAGTGAAAATAATTTTTTTTACCAGTATTCACTCAGTACAATGTTCTGTGCATCTATTAAACTAAGTAAGTTCTTCCTCCTAGTTAATTAGCTTTGTATCGAAAGCTTTCGCATATAAGCATCGAAAAATATCCAAACTACTGTTTTCTTGGAATCTATGAAGTATTTTTATTTATAATATCTTTGGCATCCTCTCGTAGTTGACCGAGTTTCTTTTGTGTATTAAGGATATGTTTGAGATATTTTCTACAAATTATAATGCTCTTTGATATTATACGATGTTTTTCCTGCAATTGTTATTTGTAAAGAATATCCGATATTTTGGCAGGGTTTTATTTCAATCTACGTTATCGAGAAAAATAATATGAAAAGCTCTTAAAGTAAATTTAATGTACTTAAACTTTTCTTATTTAAAAGTGGGACAGTTCTTTTAAAATGAAAATCCCCAGTTTACATAACCACTCACACGACGGTATGAGGTAATATATTTCAGTAACTAACCAAACTTGGAAAAATTTGTGTTCAGTGTACAGTATATCTTCTACGTGTCCTCTTAACACGTTTCCGAGATAAATCTCCGGCTAACTAGAGACTCACACGGATCTTGTTTATGGTTTGTAGGCTATCTAACTACTCGTTAAGAGGGAACTTTTTAACTGAGTGCTGGAAAAAATATTTCATGCGAAAACTTGACTGCATGCCGTCGACGATCCTTTACAAGTTTATTAAGTTAACATGCGAGTTTTTATCCTCGTTTATTGTGTGAATAGCATTTTATAAGCATAAAATATATAAAGTTTACATTTTAAACCATACTTATGGAATATCAAATAACCAGCAATCAGACACTGCTCATTATCACTATTAAAGGCTAAAATATTAAAGTTCTCAGTACTTAAGCTGAAAGACTTACCAAGAACCTAATTACATTCGTGTTATACTCCGTTATGAACGAATCCATTTCCAAGAATGGTGCCAAAATTCAGGAATTTAATTACTGCTAATGTAGCACTTATAAAAACGGTTTTATACTCTTTACAAAAAACAAAGTTAATGATGCCAAATTATACAATCAGGAATAAGAGTTTATATCGAATTTATATTAATATATTATTTAATAATTTGTAGACTTTAAATATACAATATAGAATGTAATAGGTATGAATATAATATGTAATTCCATACAAAAAACTTGAAGTACACACATTAATTTATTATACTAAATTTAACTTTTAATAATTTACAAAGGTTTCTCCTTTTACATGTGTACATGTTTATTTATCAGATGGAACCACAAGATATACAGGGTGTAATCGTTAAGTGTGCACAGGCGATTTTTCCGTAAGTATTACAGATAACAAAAAACTTTAAACTGATATCGAAAGTACTTAACCTAATGAGTAAAATGGCCGTTATAAATTTTTAAAAATAAATCGAGAAATATCAAAAAAATTATCTTTAAAACCTCCCATACATTAAGTATGAAATATGAATATCCCATATACATTTAATATGAAAGATTTTAGCTTTCTTTTTCTTTTTTTGGTTTTCTGCTTTAATTACTTCGCAAATTTGAAGTGGCATTTTCCACGCTTTTTCCGGACATTTTCACGCATTTTCCGGAT
>CAJQZM010040497.1:30545-66689 GCA_907164665.1 Colias nastes | reverse complement strand
TTGACATTTATTAATGGCCAGCTACCTAAATAAAAATGTTATAATTAGTTGATTAAGTAAAACTTTTTCGTATGTTTTTATTTTATAGAATGACCTAAATAAATTAAGATGTGTGTTAAAAAAAGTTAAGTTTTGCTTCTGATTTTTAAAGCATTTGAATTCAATAAAACTCAAAATGAAAAATAAACATTCATTCATATTAATCTATATATTTGACTATTTTACTCCTGACAACACTGACATCTCTGCTTGATAAGACCGGTAGTGAACGATTTATCTTTTTTTTTCAAAGATTTGTTTTCCCATAGAATCAGAAGTCAATATTTTACAAATAATTATTAAAATTAACATAATGAATTTTAAATATATTATGATTTCTGTAACAGTTAGGCGCAGTTTCGCCATTCTCCTTTATTAAATGAATTTTACTTTTACATGTATAATTGTATGGGCTTCACGTCAGAGCGCCACTCAGCGCACCGTGCGTCGCGCGTCGCGGAGCCGCGGCGGAGCGCTGGCGGGCACAGAGACGCGCCGGTGTATCCAATATCCATACACCTCGATGGAATTACATTTCTTTACAATTGCGTTACATAACAATAGACAACGCGAGCATTTCTGAATAAATTAATTCGCGGAATATGTCTAGAATTTTCCTGAATATTGTATTGTGATAAAGGAATTTAATAAAAACTCTTAGTAATTGATAAGTTTTTACTTTGTTTTTAATAACGTAAATGGCTACTGATTAGTGTTTTAATTAGTATATCAAAAAACGATATTCAAAAGATTTCATGCAAACTGTTCCCTTTTTTACGTCCGCACTTCTACTACTAATCTGACTACAGAACTATAGATATTAAACATGGGTGGTATGTTATTCCCATCATCAGCGCATAACTATGTGCAGTGGAGATTATTGGCAGCCGACAGCTATATGATATCACGGGCAGCTAATTAACGATTCATGGTATTGTTGACCCGCGGCCGGCTGCGGACCTGATTAGATCGCAATAACGAGATTATCGCCCGCCTCGAGCCGAGGCGCTGATGCTCTTGTAATGTAAATTAGACGTTGCTTGGCTGCACGTAGACCATTGTTCTTGGAGGAGCCTCTCTGTTGCCGGGCTCCTATGAATGTAAGCAATCGAGTGAGCATGCAATTGTGTAACTCGCCCTTTGCTACACAATACTATCTCAAATCCCATTTTCTAAAAGTGAGACAGCCGCTTCGCTTATTTTCTATGCAAATAACAATTGCGTTGAGTAAATAAAAAATAGGTATGTTTCAAATAAATACTTTATTCAGACTTAACAGAGATATTTTACTTTGAAAGTGAAATATATCACCACGTGAATGTAGCTCGTAGTGCGGGTGTAGCCGCAAGTCGTATCTACGGCGCTACGGTCGTAGCTGCGGTGCGACATCCGTAGCTTCGGTCCCTTAGCAATAAATACAGGTTCTACGTGGGAAGGTACGATTAATGCTACAGTATGTTATTGGAAAAGGGGTATGTACATGAATAGTGTTTGTTTTAAAATTCACTGGACTTTTTTAAGTTAAAAATAATTACACCTGCAGATAAATAATAAGCATAAATAGGGTTTAATTGCAATAATTTATTTTATAAGATATCCAAATAATAATCAACCGAACTATTAACAATATATTATTATGTCAACTTTTAGACCAATAACAGAAGCAACGTTCCAAAATTAGAAACATTAGATTCCAGAAGATAGCAAAACTAAATAAGAAACAAAAGTTAGTACTGGTTCCCAATTAATGAGGTCATTAAAGGCCGCGCCGCCCTAATGGGCGCTATATCACCGGCCGGAGCCCGCACAAAGGCTTTTCTTTCCAAATATATCCGTTAATTAAATCATAAATTACGTTCACATAATTGCATATGATGTTTACTGTTTTGCTTCGAATGTGTGTTGTTAGTGTTCGTTTACTCCAGAGGTAGACAAACGAGTACTTACTTAATTGAATATTAATGAAATTGATCTGCATTACAATAGTTTGTGTTCTGTGTAGAAATAAGGTTTTTTATTGCGAGTGCGAGTGCGAGTGCGAGTTGAAACAATCACTCAACAGACAAGACAGACTCTTAAATGTATGTAGTTAGTTAAAACCCAGTTTCAATTTGCAGCACGTCATAAGCAGACATGAAAATGAATATTACGTTTCCATATTCAGTTTATACAATAAACATGAACACATTTCAGAACACATGAAAAGCGCCAGAGCGTCAGGAAACATGATAGTATTTGTAAGTTAAGAGGATAATAGAGTTCCCCCCCTCGTGTGGCGTACTGTGAGCGTACTGCGGCCGTACTCCACGTTTGCATTCATACTTCCCCAACTTGCTCGCGAGAGAAAACAACTTAATATGCGATGTGTGACAACAACACATCTCCTTCTAGTTAAGTCTTTTAAACGTAATGCTTGCGTTTAATTTCTAAATTGTAGCTCACAAAGACATACATACCAGTTATAACAATCTGGTAGCATATTAGTTATGTGCGAAGTTAATTACATAGAGAGAGCTCTACGTAGAGCTCCACGTAGAGACGTAGAGCTTCTATCAAATAAATTTGTTTTTATTTCGCTTGTTTGAAGTTAAAAGTTCACCAAGTATTTTTGTATCTATATAAGTTATAAATACTACTAAACAGAAAGAAAAAAATAACATTTAGTAATGGTAATAATCCTTGATTTAAGTTCAATTTAATTATTCATTTAATTGTTTAGGTTCTGAAAGTAACAATGCCTAATCTAAGAAACTGTCGTGAATATTGTTAGAAAAATATACACTACGTACTAGCAATTCTAACAAGAGTAGTTTTTTCTATTTAACTGGTGACATGCATTGTGTCCGCGTGACGGAGACGTTTCTAGCGACGTAGAAGTGATGCGCTTTGTCGCGATGTGACGCGAGTGCGGGGTGCGGGGTGCGGGGCGCGGGGGCGAGGGGGTGCATCTCGCGGATGGCTGGAGATGGTAAATAGGCGAGCATATGTTTATTCTTCGCGGGTAAATGATATGAGAAACTCAACGGTCCATAGACACTTCGTACGTGCAAAATTACTGACATTTTGTAAATTTTGCATTGCTCTTAAGTGTATTTCTAGTAGGATACGATGTTTTCTGAATTCGTACTGGCTGTTTTGGTACCTATACTATTTTATAGGCTAGAAGTTATCCTAAATTATTATTAATAGTCGTCGTTATACATATTATAGCATAAGTACAAAGAATAAGTATAATCAACAATACAATATGATATTCTGTATAAAACATAAAAAGGAAATTAGGTACCGTTTTATTGAGTAGTGCATAATTAATATGAACAATTCCTTTCCTAATAAGAATAATAAATAATGAATTTAATTTAGTGCGCGGCAGGTGGCGCTCGGCGGGCTAATAACACAATATACAGATACATACAGTAAGGAAACTTCATACAAAATGTTCGAAATGGTTCCCCCCCCATCAAGCGTGTTTACGAGGGTATTGAGGGGGATCGATAGTAGCGGGTGACACATCCACAGATTTTGAATGACAAAGATACATAGTATAGAAAAAAGTTTAAAGTGATGTCATTTCACATTAAATAAATATCGATTGTTTCAGTTTGTAGCCCTTTCAATAAATATATTTGTAAATACCGTATCTGACTACAAGTTAAAAAGAGACTATTTTTTAATTTCTATAGATATGGCAGTATGAGTTTTAAATTATGTTGACATATTTTCTACCAAAATGATAGCTACAAATAGTACCTATTAGGAGTCCAGTCTGTTTAAAGATCGCATCTATTTTTTACGCAATCTAGAAGAGCACGAAAATCTAAAAAAATGGAAACCTTAAAAAAATCTTGTTTAAATGTATGTGCATAATTACGTAAATATTAGGGAAGAAAAAGATAGATATTATAATTATTGTATTTTTAACGATACGTGACTTTACCACTTTGTCAAGCACTAAGCCTGTCAAACTATTTTCTTTTTCATCCTAAAACAAAAAGGTGGTTCTATGCTCGTATAATAATAATTTTAATTTATTTTTGCATATTTTGTGTTTTTTAATTTAATTTAATTTAATTTATCGTTTTAAAAATAATTTAGTAGGTATACCTACATACAAGTATTGTTAATTCTGGTTTAAAATAATTATTATTGAATATATGTATCATACAAATATCAAGCATTATAAATAATTTAGGTACATTAAATAGCCTTCGGCGTCCATAACAAAACAATATTTCGAAATATAGCACTGAAAAAAAGTATTTACTTTTACAAGGTATATTTATTCGGATTGTTTCTTCTTGTAAATTCATATTTAGGCTAAGTACACCATTTTTGTATTTTAACGGGTTTTAATCTCAAAATTACCACAAAATCATCTGTGAAAAAAAAGCAAACAGAAATATACAGGCCGAATTGATAACCTCCTCCTTTATTTTTGAAGTCGGTTAAATATCAAAAAGGTAACAGCCCTATAGCTATAATAGTGCTTATGTCATAATTTCATCGCAGGGGCTAGTTTCCTAACTGTATGTACGTATATATCTGTCAACTGTGCTAATAACGTGACATTAAATATCGCTTGAGACGCGGCCATAATGTCGTCTGTCTTGGGGTTTATCGTTCTTTATGACCATTAATATTCATTTTTTATAAACCTGCCTAAACAAGAACGAAGTATTTTGAAGTTCTATGATACAGAATTACTTATAATTGAAGTGAAACTTCTTTATCGGGGTTGGAAAAAAATTTAGTGTAACATTTTTTCGTTACGCGTGACATTTTTCCGTTACGCGCCATCTTTTTCTTATCCCTACCACGCGTGATTTGACATATTTCTGTACAGTTGCATATAGAAATTTTTTTTTTGAAAAATAAGGTCATAAAGAAGTTTCCCTTCTTACGTGTGTACAATAGTACACGCACACATTTTTTTATTATTATGTGTCTGTTAAGTGCGTGTTGTGATAGATCTAGATGGTGAAATTTAAGTTAACATTTATTGAGAAAAAATAATTTAATCAATACTTTTCTTTGTTTTAATATGACTTTTTTCGAAATACTTGTAAAAGTGTTATAGGAAATAAGTACATAATCTTGTGTAATTTATTTAATTTTCAAAATGTAAGTTTGTCATATTTTACTTTACATGTGTAAGTTGTAATGTTTATTTCTTCAAAAATAAATCTGTTTCATAACTAAAATATTACAGAGAATTAAAATTGGAGTACATTCGAACGTTATTGTGTAAAGGAGTTTATATGCAGCGCTTAATATATGAAGCCGCCGCTGCATGTCGCGGGAGCGCGTTCCCATAATAGAATCGCTCCGAGAGCTACTTCGCTGTACAAAGCGTATTTATCATGAAACATTTTGTGCTCCATTCTGCGAAAAACTTAAGTGGATTTTACTTATTACTCTATGAATGGCTAATATAGATGTTAACCGCTCATATGCTTTGCGCAACCACAGTTGCAAAAATAAAATACGCTAAATAGCTGCCGAAAAAAATAAAGGTAGCCTACTTTGCTAGTGCTCTGGAACGTGCGCCGCGCGTTCGACCCACCGCTATTAAAACTTAATTTATGACTTCCGCGAGAGGAGTACTTCAAATATAGTGACTGTAATCGATTGCTATTGAAATAATACTATACAAAACTGTGTTATTTTTACAATATATGATTACCGTATACCTTAAAAAGTTATGAAATGGTCTAAAGTCTACTAACTTTTAAAGTCGTCTTTAATACATATTTATTACAACGGTCACTAAAATATTACTTTATAACAATAAAACACATGTTAGAGAATAATCTGGTAAGTAAACACGAGTAGAAATCAATAAAATACAACAATTACGGCATATTTTAACACTTCCTTGTAAGACACGTAAGATACAAACTAAGATATTCCCAAAATTCTGTTTGAAAGGTTGGTAGTGTTGGGTAGAAATAGACGAATCAATTAGTAGTCTTTGGTTTAAATACGTAAAAATTAGACTCTGAGAGTATGAAATAGAGTTTATAATCAATTGAAATAAGAAAGCCGCTTTGCAACCACAGTTGCACGAAACAAGATTCTCGATCGTGTTTTTGCAACTGTGGATGCACGTAGCTAAGCAAGGGGTCATTTTTTTTTTCTCAAGCATATGAGCGGTTAAGGGGCATTTCTGCGATGTTTGAGCTAAATTCATAAGACGAGCTCAACGAAATAGTTCCATGAACTAAATTAAATTTTTTCAAAAAAATAACAACCTTTACTTACTTTTGTATTTTTTTTAGCTCAAAGGAAAAAATCAGTACTATCTGTGGAATACCACGGGTGTGTGACACGGGGATCAAATCCTTTAGGTACTCACTACTACGTAACTTACATCTGAGCCCAGGGACAACATTTCCTTATAAATATAAAGATTATTGAAGTACCGCAGTCCTTGGCTGCTTATGCGAATGGATATAGGCAAGTGTTTCAAGTGAAACCCGTATCGATTTCGTGTCGTCGTGTATCGAGGAAAGGCAATAGTTGTTAGAGACATTGTGAAGAGCATTTCCGGCCAGTAACGAGATCCTGTGAAATGTGTATAAGTATACTTATCAAATGTAACTGTTGATATATTATTTGAATGTAATTCTTTTGAATATAATATAAAGTATGTTTAATGTGAATATTGTCTTTTATTAATTAATATCGTATTTTTTAATACCGAAATTGATAAGTTTTCGGACTGTTTATATTTATATTATTTAGTGCTTAAGTAACTATCATGTCGAGTTTTTCGTACAATGCAGTTGCCTATTGAGTGAAGAGAAGGTTTGGATAATTCAATTCTACATTATACCTACATCGTATTCTCATTTTCTTTGTTTCTAATATAAGTTTAAAGATTAGTTCCAAAATACTTTTTAAAATTTGAACCTTACCTAATCAAAATTAAAATAACGAAGCAAATAGAAGTAAGTAGTTAGTAATAATATAAAAAACAACATTTTATTTCACTTGCATAACATGGTATCTATAGTGTATATAGGCCAGAGCAACGAGTACATTTTTAGATTGCAGCGTTTTAAAAATTTCGTTCTTCACAGAGGAGTCTTTATTAAGGTACAAAATTGATTACAGAGTAAAAACTAAAAGTAGAATTTTACGAGATCTGCTATTTTGCGAGCTTAATTATGTTATAGTAAAAGCGATTAACTGGTGAATTATCAGCTATACGATAACGTAATTAATATTAAGTTTACTGCTCATAGAAAGAGTCTTTTAAGGGATTATGTGTAATCCCCGCGCGTAGTTAAAGCGTATTAATATAATCGTTACAGTGAGTATATCTCGTTAAACACGTATTATTTTGTAAGGGCTACACTAGTTCCGCTCATTGCGTGTATATTAATGATATTATTCCACTTCACTGCCTGTACAAACGTACCAAGTAATGAGCTACAGGTGAAATTATTTACGCAAATACGAACCAACTTATAAGCGCCTTAAGAGCGAGACTGCTTTGAAGTTGTTTTCACGAATTACGCGGCATGCGTCGTGTGTTGCTAACGGTAATTTGAGCTGGGTGTTGTCAGTCATGTGTTTGGTGTTTCTTTTGTTTTACTAACAATATGTATCTCTTACGGCGATATGTATCTCTTGACGAAACTTTGAGATTGGGTTATATGATGTATTATCGACGTAAAATTAATTTACTAAGACTGTTGAATTTGTATAAATATCAAATTCGATCTACTCGCTGAATAAACATATTTTATAATCCAAGATTCGAGTTCCGTTCTTGATATAGTTATAAATACTGATGATATTCAATATCATGTGAAACAAAATTGAAACTGGAACAGATCGTCTCTATGAAATAAATTACGTAGAAAGGAACTTAACATTTTTTATCTTTAATGAGAAACGAACAAATTGTTTATTCTGTCGTAATTTATCAAAGTATCTTCTCGTCTTGACTCAAGTCAAATGTTTATTCTACCTGTGCTTTCATTTAACTTATACATCATTTTGTACTCGTAATACTCACAACATTTACTTTTGTAATTCCTGCCTTTTTAATACAACATATTTTAACAATATTTTCTAGTTCTAATTTAAATAAAACCTAATAAGTTATTGGATTATAAAGGTATTCGGAATACATCATCTGTATTTAGCGGTTTCCTTTTACATTGTTACTTCCTATATCAACATCGTAGAAATCAATATAATATTGGAATATGTTACGCTTAACTGGCGCTGTAAACTTGAGATATACACTTTTGAGCAAATCTGCCATATCCGCTCAGTCGAGGCCAATGATACAATTGAATATAATATCGTGTGATTTCATTCGATGAGCTCAATCATTATCAGTTAAAATCTTAATTTGAATACTAATTATTACTGGTATCGTGTACCCACGGTCAACAAAATATGTGATTAAAATAGATGCTGTTATCTTCTTATATATAAAAATGAATCGCAAAATGTGTTGGTAAGCGCATAACTCGAGAACGGCTGAACCGATTTCGATAATTCTTTTTTTATTATATTCCTTGAAGTACGAGGATGGTTCTTATGTAGAGAAAACGTAAACATGTACCACGGGCGAAGCCGGGGCGGACCGCTAGTTTCATATATGTATATTATGCACCTGTAAGATTGTAAACATAGGATTATGATCATCATCCTGGTCAAACGTTTTTGTCAACGTTTTATGAATATAATAATACTGTTGTGTTTCGTACGAAGTGAAGATTAGTCTTTTGTTTATATCTTTATCATATATTATTCTAATGATAAACAATATGGCTGTAATCATATTAGCAGAAATAGCATAAAAGAAAACTTAGTTAGCCAAACTACAAACAAAAGTTGAAAAATTATCTTTCACATCCACTGAAACGAAACTGAATATTAAACAAAGAAGAACTAAAATGCTCCATAATTTCATTGTTATTGTGAAAAAGCTCTCGTTTTCCGAAAAGCATAGAGTAAGCAAACTCGTGGGCCGTACAACTGTCTGCAGGAAATGAGAAAACTTGCGCGCCACAATTATTTATAGCTCGACCTTCGGCGCCATCTTGGATTTCGCACCGACATTATTATCTCCTGAACTTTCCTCATAACCCGCGTGTAATGCTTGCACAGCGATGAAATAAAACAATACAAATGATATTATGCAAATGGTGGGCAATCATGGATATTCCGCTTTCTATTAAGTTCATATTTCAATTCTATATTGATGTCTTCTTGTTATGTTTCTTTTAGAATTTGATTGTTGAAATGATGAGTTTGGCACAAATAACAGATGTGACATGTGTGTGAGAATGGTGTGAGATATATGTTTGTACATATGATAGAAGCAAAACAGCTAAATTATAACAATTTTATTATTTAAAGTAAAAAGACGTGTGGCACTCGGGGACTGCCGCGGTAAAGCTATTGCATAGCATGCCTTCAAGCCACACCTCCGTGCCCGTCGGAGTGGGGAGCGTGAGGTTTTTTCGTTACGGAATTTCTCGATTCGGTCCCCGCGCTCAAGGCCCGCGATAGAAGCTATGCAATAGCTTAATAAATTTTCTCTGATCTGGTTAAAAACAATAATTCCTTTAACATATTACACGCTACAATGCAACATATTGTTCTAAAAAATGTGTAGTATATTCGTAAAATTCAAGCGAATAAATAAAGCGATACAGTCCGAGCGATGCGGTCCTCCAATTATTTTCAATATAACTGCCCGCGGCTCCCGCCCGCTCCGCCCGCCCCGCCCGCCCCGCTCTCCGTGCTGCCTTCTGTATACTGGATACAAGTTTTGCCGTTTCACCAACTTTTTGAGAGTTACTGTACAGTATTCACTCTTCTGTTTTAAGCATATGAAATAAAATAATTCATGAAATAAAAATTGTTATTGCCCGAATTACGATTAAAGAAAGGGCGATAACTTTATAATATGTAACTGTGGCGAGCTCATATTATGAACGCTATGAAATATAATATGAAACGCTATGAATAATATTATGAAATTACAAAAACATACTAATTTTGCAATTTTTGAAGTGAAACTTCTCCATCGGGGTTGGAAAAAAATTTAGTGTAACATTTTTTCGTTACGCGTGACATTTTTCCGTTACGCGCCATCTTTTTCTTATCCCTATCACGCGTGATTCGACGTATTTCTGTAAAGTTGCATATAGTAAATTTTTTTTTGAAAAACTTTAAGGTCATAAAGAAGTTTCACTTCTTACGTGTGTACACTAGTACATGCACACATTTTTTTTTATAGATTCCTTATAATTGTTAAATATTTTATAGAAAGGCGTAGTTAATTTTGGCCGGAAATAAGACCTTTAATATAGTGAAATATGCTATGGAAATGAGAGAAAATATGAAAAACCTATAAATGTTCATACAGAAAATCAATATATAGGTCCTACTAGATACAATTCCTCTGAGTTTCACTGAAGAAGAAATAAACTAGTTACACTAAACCAGGTCAAGTGCAACAAATTCTCGGAAGTATTTACGATATAGGTATTCTATCTCTGCTTCTGAGTACACATCGATAACTTGCCCACTTGCAATTCTAAATACTCTGGTATTTGATCGCATCGCAACATTTTGAACTGTATCTACAAACTTATTAAAATACCTATTGTAGCGAAACAACTTTTGAATAGCGCACTTGAAATGTTTTTGCAATGGTTTGGCGAGGGTACTTCGTGTTTCAAAGAAATAATAACAACTTCCTTCTTCCACATTTACACTTCCTTCTTCTACATTACTTATCGATAATAATAATATTATATAGAATTGTTCGTAACAGGATGTTGAGTGGATTGATGCTTTTAGAATCAGGAAGTAAAACTTGCCTTAAATTAAAATACAAGATTGATATTTCTAATGGCTGCCACGTACGCTACGGAACGCCTGACACATCCACCTGTACAGGTCACCACTGAAGTGTGTGGGGAATGAATGAATGAATGAATACTCTTTATTGTACATACACAGAAATACAGTTTGTTACATGGTTGAGATAACTTATGAATAAATTAACTTATGATATAAAAACAAACTTAAAATATATATATGTACATTGTACAAAGAGCGGCTTTATCGCTCGTGAGCGATTTCTTCCAAGCAACTCTATGTAGACAGATATAGTGAGCAAGAATTAAAGAGTAGAGTAAGAAGAGGAAAGAGGAAACATAGAAAAGTATTATACATATAGAAGGAAACATAAGTGGATACATAATAGTACAAGAATAAAAATTATATAAACGAAAACTTAAATTTATACAGCTTTTAAGGATTTGTTACTGATTGAACGAAGGTAGTAGTTTTTTAATTGATTTTAAATGAATGAAGGGTCTGTGCTTTCCTTATTGTGACTGGTAAGGAGTTCCACAATCGGATTGCCTGAACGGAAAAGGACGAATGGAAGAAATTCGAAGAGTGGGAAGGAATATGTAGTGAATAATATGCTTTGCTACAAGTAACAATAAAAAGATCACGCAATGTTGCACACTCGAATTGGAGTATAGAAAATGATAAGTACTCAAATTAGCAGCAGCTCGGTCCTCACACGCTACGTAATTGCGAGTAACGCGCTACGCCGCCCCACTACGCCGCTCGCTACGGCCTACGTCGCCCGCCGACTGGAGTGCGCACTCGCATGGAGAGCACACCCACTTATTATAACCGGAACTGAAAACATGTTGACTTGTTGAGTGTATGATTAAAGTATGGTTTGTGACTGGTTGTTGTCTGAATTCGGTTTGTTATAAATTAAAATAATATATCTACAGAGTAAGTAATTGTTAAGTTACTTCCTTTTTACTTATAAACTTCAAAATTTAATGTCGTAAATTTTAATTTTTAAGCTATTGCATAGCTTCTATCGCGGGCCTTGAGCGCGGGGACCGAATCGAGAAATTCCGTAACGAAAAAACCTCACGCTCCCCACTCCGACGGGCGGAGGTGTGGTTTGAAGGCATAGCATGCAATAGCTTTACCGCGGCAGTCCCCGAGTGCCACACGTCGTTTTCTTTTAAAATATAATGCTAATTACTAATCGATGAAATTAATAAGATTTAATTTTATATAAGGCCATGAAAGAAAAAAAAAACATTTATTTATTTTGCAATTGCGATTAAAGAAAAAAAATATTTCATTAAATTAAAAAATAAATGAATAGCTTAAAATTTTGAAATGTTGTCAATTGAGTAAGATGTATTTTATTACTGCTATTTTCTCAAATTGGTTCGATATGCAACAGAGTACATGACAAAATACACATTCTGAAAGGATTAAATTGTAGGTGGAGGTAAGGTGTATGTGTTCGCATTCGTGGGCAGAAATACGGCTTGTAATCAATATAGAATAAACAACGTGAAATGATTGCGTACATTCAACAAATAAATAAAACGGAACACGTATGTACAAAGTGAAATAAAGTTAGCTCAAACTCCAAGCCTGAACGTAGCCAGGAGCACTCATCACATGGAATGTAAATTAAATAGACCCGTCCTTGGGAATAAACGATGTGAAAGTTGGATAGTGGGCAGAAACCGCACACCCCAACTTTTAATTAGCAAAAACCCAATTAGACGCCGGAACTCGAACCCGCGACCCTTGCCCACCCGCACTGAGTTGGTGTCGTAAAAAGACAATATCATGGGACCCACTCGTCGTATGGTATTCCTCCTCGATATTGTATTCGCAATCCCTTACACAATATGGAGTAAGAATACCGGGGTATTAATAAATAGGTTAAAATTTAAATGCACGTTTTAAAGATATTTCCGTGGAAACAAATTGTGACGTTCATTGTTTTCATTGTTATGGAGGAAAGTATCACCATCATGCTTTCCTCCATAACATCCATCAACCGAACTTAATATTATATAACAAAAATACTAATAAAAATTTATAATATTTGAGAATGATCTATCTTTTCTTAGAGATATTTTCTTAAAAAGCAAAGTATGAATAAAATTACAAAGCGATTTTAGCAACGAAAGAAAAAGTAAAGCAGAAGTCATCAAGACAAAAGTTTATTAATTTTCCAACACCGTTTAAAAAGGAGACTCTGTTCTGTAAAAGAAACTCGTAGATTTAAGGCCAAATTTAATTTGGTCGCGACGCCGTCGGAGGCCGTAATAAGACCTCCTGCCTCCTCGCTTCCTGAGTGCGTTTATATGTGCGATCCGATATAATATCGTAAGGCAGCTTGACCAGAAAAATATGTAATAACAAGTAACAACAAAATTTTGATGAAATTGAAGATGAAAATTTATGAGAAGTTATCTTGCAAGAACCACAGGACAGCTGTTCTTTGACATAATTGTTAACACTTATATGCAGATACTAGATTTCCGCCCGCGGCTTCGCCCGCGTTTGCAAAGGAAAACCCGCATAGTTCCCGTTCCCGTGGGATTTCCGGGATAAAAACTATCCTATGTGTTAATCCAAGTTAAATGTGTAAATATGTGTGCTAAATATTAAAATTATGGCATCATAATATCGTCCACATGTCGTATGGTATGGATCGGCTCCGACACATAGAGGCCGGAGACAGCTAATTAACTAGAACATTCCTCTCGACAGGCAATTTGTTTTGTTTAATTGGATATTAAATTAATTTGCAAGTTATCATTGTTGTCTCTCGTCATATTCACTTTGAACCGTGAACCCGCTCTAGTCATGTCTGGCTGAAATGGATATTGTGGTTTGTAGTCATTTATAGTGGCTTCTTGCTCATTGTTGGATACCCTAACAGTATCTTGTGCATACTCAACAGACATTTAGGAGGAAGTTTAATGCTTCAATTATTTATTTGCAGTTAACACTTACTATTAACTTGAACAGGAATAAATGGAATTGTTTCCAACTTCTCACATAAAAATCCCTCCTTCGTATTCGATCCTATTTGTAAACATAAGACTCTTGATTCTCTTTCATCTAAACCTAATCCATCCTTTCCCCCTTTCTGTATTAGCCAATTCTCTGTCGCCGACGTTAAAAAGAACATTTTGTCCATCACTTCTAAGGCTGTAGGTGTTGATTGCATTGGTCGTAATATGATCATTCCCATCCTTGATCTGATCGTTCCTGTTATAACCGATATCCTCAATTTTTCCATCTCTTCAAGTACTTTTCCTCATTCATGGAAAAGCGCTAATATAATCCCTCTCCCCAAATCTAAAAATCCTTCTACCCTCTCTGATTTTCGTCCTATATCTATATTACCTTTCCTTTCGAAAGTCTTAGAGCGGTTAGTACAGCAGCAACTCTCTAGATTCCTTAATAAAAACAACCTTCTCAATCCTTTCCAGTCCGGTTTCCGTCCGGGTCATAGTACGGCCACTGCGTTAGTCAAGATCACAGACGATATTAGAAGAAGTATGGACCATAGGCAGCTCACAATACTTACACTACTTGACTTTAGTAATGCATTTAACACAGTTGATCACGATGTTTTGTTGAGCTTGCTACGCGCTTCGTTTAACATGTCTCCGGCAGTGATTAATTGGTTTAGCAGCTATCTCGGGGGCCGCCGGCAGCGCATCCTACTGGACGAGTGTTACTCATCCTGGTCTGATGTTACTTCTGGCGTTCCTCAGGGTAGTGTTCTCTCTCCCCTCCTTTTTTCCTTATTTATCAACTCCATTGCTTCGAATATTTCCAGTCTCTACCATATGTACGCGGACGATTTGCAAATTTATTGCCATTCATCACTTGAAGATCTATGTGGGAAAGTGGCACTCACGAATGATGATTTACGTACCATTAGTAATTGGAGCCGCGACCATGGTCTATGCATTAATCCGAAAAAATCGCAGGTGATTATTATTGGGAGTCAGTCGCTTATATCTAAAATTGACTGGTCCTCTATGCCTAAAGTTTGCATAAATAACACTGACATTCCATACAGTTCCACCGTTAAGAGTCTTGGTGTTTTTATTGACGAAACTCTTTCGTGGGCAAATCAAATTAAAGAACTGAGGAAAAAAGTATTTGCAGCAGCTGGCTCTCTCAGACGACTCCGAAACTTTCTACCTATTCCCACTAAAATTGCTCTTGCTCAGTCCCTTCTCCTATCCCTCTTTGATTACGCAGATGTCTCCTATCCTGATCTCCTCGAATTCCAACTTGATAGTCTTGAGCGTCTCCAGAACTTCTGTGTGAGATTTGTTTTTGGTCTGCGTAAATATGATCACATTAGTGAATACCGCACAAGACTCAAGTGGCTCCCTGTCAGACTCCGCCGGAACTCTCATATCCTTAACCTATTGTACTGCATCCTTTTCTCTCCTAACACGCCTTCCTACCTAAAAAGTAATTTCCAATTCTTGAGCTCCTCCACCCGTTCCCCACGATCCTTTAATAAACTCCTGTTGTATGTTCCTGTTCATAGATCAAATTTCTATGATGACTCCTTTACGGTTCGTGCTATCAAGCTGTGGAACAGTCTGCCCGACAGTATCAGAAGAGCAGAAACACTGAATGAGTTCAAAAAGCAAGTATATAATTACTATTTATCTTTATGAAATGTATGTTTGTGTGTATAAGTATATTATTTTATTATGTAGTTTACTCATCTATTTAATTATGTATTGTATCTCCATGTATATATAATTTATTATAAATAGTGTTGTGCACCATCGACCTCAATATATGACGTAATTCTCATGATCCTTGACCTAAGGTTGCCTGGAAGAGATCGCTGTATTAGCGATAAGGCCGCCTTTTTGTACGTTTTTCTATTGTCTGTGTTTTTTGTTATTATTTTGTTTCTGGTGCAAATAAAGTATTTATTCATTCATTCATTCATTCAAAAAAAATCATAAACGCATGAGCCCCGTATACATGAATTATAAAAAACTCATTTTTGGGACAAGGGTGAGCAATAATTTCCAAAAGGCATCAAGCGTTAAACAGTTCGATAATAAGTCATTGGACCTTTTTGGCCGGTATAGATATATCATATAAGAATAAGAATTAGCAAGGAAGGCCAATCGCACAGTCACACACAGGACGAGAGGAAGTCTCATAAATCTGTCTCGACGCAATAACTCCGAGCCAGCCTCGCTCCACTTCGCTCGAGAGCCGCGCTGGAGTCAGACTAAAAGCTAGATCGCTAAGTATTTGCTTTCTAAACATTGGCAGTGAATCTTCAATATTATTTAAAATGTTTTCTATTGCATTGAGTTTTGTGAAATACAAGTGATAGCTAATTCTATTTTGATGTATTCAAAAAAATTATTAAACATGTCACAACATTTTGAATAAGTATTGTTTTGAATTTGAAGACCTTACGTTATGGGTTTTGGCGAGTACACTTCACCTCTACGCTCTTGTAAATCTATTTTATTTTGAGATAAAAATAATTAATATAATACACAAATTTCACTCCTTTTTTCAGCTATACGTAAATCTAATTTGGGGACCTGAAAATAATTTTTCGGTCCCTGGAACCCAGAGACATGACATACGTTTTGCATAATTTAATTCCCGTCTCCCTTTGAATACTTAAAAAGTTAATTTGACTTTTAAATCAGAACTTCTATTTGCAAATCAATCCGGTTTATTGATATACAATAATTATTCTGTTTATAATGTTTCGTATTTTGGAAATCTTTAGTAAAATTTTCCTGCGGGGCTCTTATTTTCTACTAGCTTCCGCCCGCGACTCCGTCCGCGCGGATGTCGGTCTTCGCGTGGATGGTTTATTTCTCTATTTTGAGTAACTCTGACAATGACATCTTATAAATATCTATTGGACCCAAATACGGCTAGGCCTATAATAATACGCAACGTGTGTTCGCGGTTGTACAGAACAACGTCTATGGATAAAACTCAAAAATTAAGATTAATTTTTTTTCTGCGTATTTTTCCAGGATAAAAAGTATCCTATTTTACGCCCAGGATAATAAGGTATAATTATACCAAGTTTCATCGAAATCGAACTGTTAGTTTTCACGTGATGTCTTCACATACAGACAGACAGACAGACATACAGACAGACAAAAATTTTTTTAATCACATATTTGGGTTTGGTATCGATCCAGTAACACCCCCTGCTATTTATTTTTTCAATATTTTCAATGTACAGAATTGACCCTTCTACAGATTTATTATATGTATAGATAATCTCCGTCTATGGTCATTTGACATTCTTCAAATATGCTATTCGTTGATTTATATTTTCTTTAGGTGGATAACGTTGAAAATAATCGTTTAATAGACAGTTTCTTAGTAAGGATAATATGTATTATTGTGGCTAGCAGTATCCTATCGAACCAGCGGCTAAGAGCTGCCCGCGCTGGCCCTATCCGCTTTCACGCTTCACGGCGCGCTGGACTACCCACTCGAACGTGAAATAGACAAACGCACACACTGCAATCTCAACCCTGTACCCTTCTCCACAAGGACTGATATCCAACGATTGCTTTTAGAAAACTTTTACTGGCTACACGGTCATGAAATGTAAGGAAATGATTCATGTTACGATTCTATATATATATCGTCGGACGTCTATTGGAGCTTGAAATATTCGGTATTAAGTAGAATTATGTTATAGAATATACAAGGAGATTTATTCAAGTAGATTTTCGACGCCGAAAATAGAAAAGCACTTAAGAAACTCCGTCGTAATTTATCTAATTTTCAAACAGGAAAACAACTCTTGTACTATATTGAAATAATGAAATAATGGGTTCGCAAAAATATAAAAACTTGATTTGAAAATACTGATAGCATTACATTACATATATATTGCAGAGAATAAATTAATATAACACACAGCTCATATCAAAAGCATTTTTATTTACACGTTTTTCATACAAACCTAATTAAAATACATTATTGACCTAATATAAATCTGAATAAAACGTAGAAAATACAATGTTTGCATAATTGATCAGTATCCCAGTTACAGGCTAGGAGCCCGTAAACCGCGCCGTAAAGTCGAGCTGACGTGCGGCGTGCGACCAGCGGCAGTATTGAGATAACTTATGCACGCGACTGCTTCGGGAACATACGTGTCTTATTGAACTCGCCTTCTTTGACGGGTCAATGTTTTGGTTCGACTTCGTCTTCCAGATTCGGTATATTATACTATGGTATGTGACTTCTTAATTTAATTTGTAGGTACTCATTCTGACATTAAATTCCATTATTTTTTATATTATAAATTATTGTAAAATAGCAACAAGCTTTTATTTTCAGGTGGCTTCGTCAAAAGGTCATTCATATTTATAATTTGATGATGCTTGTATGGAGGTGAAGTAACTAGGTAATTTTAATATTTTCTTTAACATCGCCGACGTTGAATTGACAATGCATTAAAATGTACATTTACCACCTTAACTTAAAAACTTAACCATATTTATAAAAGTTTCGGCCAGCACAGCTCAGCTCACCGGAACGGCAGATTCCTCATGCACAGATGCATCCTGTAAAAATCACTGCATTAGCACGTGACCGGAGTCAGCAACAACCTGACAAATGCGCTGAGATACATCTTTATAACCCGCAATTTACTTTATTCCAGAAATAGCATTTTAAGCTATTGCATAGCTTCTATCGCAGGCCTTGAGCGCGGGGACCGAATCTAGAAATTCCATAACGAAAAACCTCACGCTCCCCACTCCGACGGGCGGAGGCGTGGCTTGAAGGCATGCTATGCAATAGCTTTACCGCGGCAGTCCCCGAGTGCCACACGTTTTTTTGTTTCATGTTACAAACAGAATTGCATACAGTTGAAGTTGAACACCTATAGTCCTATGTATTCGTATATCAACTCTGGTGTAATTTGAATTGATCGTCGAAGCGTTTGATAACTGTGTTGATAGTTACAAATAAAAATAATATAAAGAACCGGGTTTAACCCAATTATACACTATTTGTCATTTAAACGGACTAATAAGCTAAATAGAACTTATCTAGAACTTGTAAAACTGGCCTTAATTTTAGAAATTAATCGCAGACGGATTAAAATGTGTAATTTATCACGAGCCCTTGAGCATAGTTTGAAATATTTCAATAAATTGCTGTTTAAATTCGTCACAAATTCTTAAATATTGTACCAATGTAAATTATTTAAAATCATAATTTATATTAATGAAAGATAATATTATATTCAATGCAGATTAAAACAAGCACATCTATGAACATAAGGTAATGAAAAGCGACTCGGTGTGTCTGTATTTATAAAAAAATGGTTAAATAAAATTTAAAAACTCATTAAAATTCTGTACTATTTGGTGAGGCAAATAATTTAAATTAATCCAAATCGAAATCTTAATCTCCTTAATTGGATCACCAGCGTGGTTAGTGGATTCCTTTCCCGTTAGTCTCGATAATCGCGCTACAGATCTGCCCCGAGCCGCCCAATATAAACGCTGACTGTATTCAGGTCGCCGCGCCGGTGTGGCCACAGCCTTGGTGTAGAGCGTAGCGAATACTGGAAAATAGTCTAAATATTTTATAAACATACTGAAAGCACTTGATTTGTATTCTAATCTTATATATAAAATTCTCGTGTCACAATGTTAGTCTGCATACTCCTCCGAAACGGGTGGACCGATTCTCATGAAATTTTCTGTGCATATCGGGTAAGTCTGAGAATCGGCCAACATCTATTTTTCATATGTACCACGGGCGAAGCCGGGGCGGACCGCTAGTTAAGACTATATAAAAGTCATTCTCTATCAACATCTTAGTGGAGGTATAGTCAACTCGGTACTCAAAATACATCGTACACATTATTTAACATATTGTGATTTTTAAGTAAGTTTTATATGTAGAATTATATTATTTATCTCTAAAGTGCAATGAGAAATTAGCATATTTATCACCTATTGCCGCCGCACCTGCAGTCGCCTCACTCGCCTCTGAGGCTGCAATCCCTCCGTAGTTTTATCGGAGATACTTATCGAGCCTGTATCGGCCCAGCTTTGAGCTCGCCCTCGACGGTGGAGTGGTGTCGAACAACCGACACTGCAACTCAAATATTTTAGCGAGTTTCAAGAGGGCTCCATTTTGTTTCAATCTGTATTTTTATCTACGCTTACTGGAAAAATTTAAAGGTGTCATACTACAAAAGAATAATGTTTTTACAATTAAACTCGATAATACTTGTATTACACCACCCAAGTAAATATAATTAGTGACAAAGTGATACATATGATTTACTTTTATTAGGCAATTTGTATACTGATAATAATTTAGATACCTATTCGTCGTCGTGTTCCGAATTATGAAGTTTATAGGATGAATTTATTAGTTAGTTTATCTGTTCTCCTGGTGTTAAGAATGAGATAAGAGTCTTAATTATTTACTTAGAATATTTATATTGTAATTATTCTAATTTAGGTCATGTAACGAGAGATCCCATTGAATGTGAAAGATGAGCCATTGATGTGTCAATATTACCCTTCTAGCATGATGAAGGTTGACCTAGAACTGGTCTAATCCTGTCTAAATATCTATACGCGAGATAAGAGCCCGGCTAATGGGACATTCGATAGTCTGTCAATAGCGCCTGAAAGCTTACTCCTATACAGAAATGTTCATAAAATATTATAATGATACAATTATGCACACAGTAATATTTCAACGTTGCATTGTATTGAAATTAATGAATGATTACAATGAATTGAAACATGTTTTTTCCTATGTTTTTAAAATAATGTTATTTCTTGCCAATTGGAAATGAATATTAAAGAATTTAATCTATTTTTAAATAGATGGATTAATATTTGTAGCAGATTTTTGGGCCCAATTATTAGAGCTAGCGCGCACGAGCAATTTTGTCTCCGCAACTATTTTTAGTCTCTCCTATCAATTGTATGGGGAGTTGCGTCGCTACGTGCGCGCACTTTCATACTAGCTTATGTGTGGAGAGACAAAATAGTTGCGGAGATAAAATAGTTGCGGAGACAAAGTTGCTCGTGCGCGCTAGCACTTAATCGACTCTCAATCGATCGATCGTCTTATACAGTGAACCGTTTACTTGTTTATTATAATATCATTCGTTTTTCGTTTTTTTTTAATTATTTTACAACTTATTAAAGGTTCACCTTTAACACAATCAATTATACCACGTTAAAAATAAATATATTTCATAAAATAAAGTTACTAAATATTGAAAAGTTAGTGCAAAAATCCGCCATCCAAATTACATGAAGCGAACCGTATCGCGCTCGGGTTATCGCAGCAAAAATTAGATCTCACAATGAAATCCCTCACGGTTGAGCGATACAGCTCACACACTCCTCCCCCCCCTCCCCTCCCTTACCCCAGGGGAGCTGACAGCGGAAAAACTACGGGCATGCAATTTACAATTACATTTTGCATATTGAGTTAACTCGGCGAAGTTGGTAATAGTGCAGTTCTTGTAAATGCTGTCTGTGGAGCTGTCGTGTTTTGTTGTATAACTTTCTTTGTGCAAAGATTATGAAGCTATCTTTTTCTTGGTATTTTCTTGTTAAATTAATTGAAATTCCGTCATATTCTGTGTTTTGACCGTTGGAACATTAAAGCAACTATTTAGTAAACTGTGGTTAAAGGCTCAAAAAATTTTACTTTCAGAATTTTTCTTGCAAAAGCGCTCTGATCAATCCTGTCGAGAGCGTATTCAATCTAGCCCGGGATGGACTATCGGTGCGATGAATGTACACTGCACCGGTCGAAGGGACGGGAGAGCCGCGGGAGAGCTTTATATTGTTAGCTCTTGAGTGGGAAGGGACTATTGATTGAATTCAATGTAGGTTGTGGTTGAGGTTGAAGTTTATGTACCAAGAAACAATCATTAGAAATATGTAGGTATATGAATGGTAAACCAGGTAGGCATCATTTCAAAATATACTTACTAATATGAAGTAAGGGCAGAAATTCATTTTTTTATAATAGATGATGGAATTAGTTCTTTTAAAGTATAGTTGTTATACTTTTGTGATTAGATTTAAATTTTGATAGAGCAGTTAAATTACGGTGAAAAAAAACATTAGACTGTATGTTGATGGAAAGCCATTTGACACAGCTCGCGCGTAAAATCGAAAGTGCACCCGTGTCCCGTGTACTGAATCAGCAGAACTTGACATAAAACCGCTGCGTCTCGTCACTCCCAGCATCAGCTGCAGATGAAGTTAGCAGAGTGCGGCGCGCGATAAGTAATTTAGCGACTTGTCGACTTGATCGCTCACTAACACCCCGCACCCCGCACCCCACGCCCCGCACTCCGCACTCTCGCACCCAAGCAAAAGCTAATTTCAAACTTTCATATTAAACTATTTCATCATAAACTTCGTATAGAAATTAAATCCGGTAAGTAGTAAATATGTTTTAGTTGCGTTGGAAATGACCTACATTCAAAAAGAATTGTTGCAACCCGTATAATTAAAATGTTTAGAGGTGGGAAATGTATAGTTGAAAAAATTTCATTATATCTGGTTCTTATCAGGTAGGTCATCTATATTGTTGTTCCTCATATGCTGTTGTATAATTATTAAATAAATTTCTATAAATAGAATGCATTAAATATTATTTTTTAAAAGTAGAACATTTTTGAAAACCCAATCCGTTGCGTTCGATTGATTAAGAACTTTGTATATTTAGGCGTTTATAGAGTTTAATCAGAAAGTTCTTTTTCTCAAACAATCCAGTTACAAAGTATTTTTATCTACAATCTAAACTATTCATCCCAGTCTGTTATGATGTTTAATACCCGAGTAATAGACAATCTAAACAAGCGGACAAAGCGTTGTCCCCGCGTACCGCAAACAAAGAAGTTAATTCATTAGCCTGGAGCCCCCCCTCTCCGGGAACCAAGCCCAGGGCTGGCAGTGACAAGTTTTGATACCTAATTATTGTTCTATAACATACGTTCTTGGTTTATAGTTGCGTTTGAAAAAACCGTATGCCTTTTATGTAGAGTGGACCGTAAACATAGCAATACATTTGATAATATAGCCGGATTTAAACGTATCAATATTACTTTTGATGATATAACCCTACTCAATATTATTAAGAGGGAAGATTATGTTGTTAGTTTGTAACGATTTATCTAAAAACTACTGAGCCATGTTAAAAAATTCTTTCATCATCAGAAAACTGTATTCTTAGTATAGGATATATTTTTTTTATCGCAAACCAACCCGGATGAATCCGAGAAGAGCGGTTAGTTATTGATAAACATAAAAGCCCTTCGTTGTGAAATACTTAAAAAATAAAAACCGGCCAAGTGCGAGTCGGACTCGCGCACCGAGGGTTCCGTACAAACCTGCAAGGTTTACAAAGTTCGTTCATTACGACAATCGAGTCATAACTATGGTATTTTTATTGCAAAATGAAATTCATAACATTACAATGGGGAAAGATGGAGGAGCATAAATTAAAGATGGAGGAACACAAACAAAATCGACGAGAAATTGTCGCAAATTTTTCTTATTTCGGAACGCGTGCGAACAGCATGCGGGCGCTCGTGCGAATGGCGCACGGCTGCCGCTCGCTGTGTGACGAACCCCTTCTCTTGGCCAGTCGCCTGCCCCCGCGCCCGCGGGCCAGTGCGAGCGCGTTCATGCCCCGCCCCGCGCCCCGCGTGCCTCCCGTGCCACCAGCGTCCCATCAAACTTCGCCAGTAGAAACAATACAAGCAAGCTGTCTGATAATAACCAACAATAAGAAATATAATAATGTCATTGAATTTAATTATGAGTATAACACTTTAAGCAGTTAGGACGCATTTAGATTATACAGCTACATTCACCAAAACATCGGGATTGAATGACGATGAGTGAGGTCGTCTTTGCCGTTTGAAAAATGTTGCCCTCCCCATACATAGTATAATAACTCGCGGTCATTGCTGTAACTACAATTATGTTTACAATCACAATTTTTTTGGTGGTATAACTACTTAAAATTTTAAGCTTTTCTGAATTTTTCTGTTACCTGTGCTGTAAGCTATTGCTTCTTACCAAATTTCGAGATTCTATGTCAACGGGAAGTGGTCTTTAGGTTTTAATTCCCTTGCGTGTAGTTGCGAGTTTCAAAATATGCGATAACAATGGTTGTACTTTTGCGTTTTGCGTTTTTGCGTTGACTTAGAATTTTTTTAAGCTATTGCATAGCTTCTATCGCGGGCCTTGAGCGCGGGGACCGAATCGAGAAATTCCGTAACGAAAAAACCTCACGCTCCCCACTCCGACGGACACGGAGGTGTGGCTTGAAGGCATGCTATGCAATAGCTTTACCGCGGCAGTCCCCGAGTGCCACACGTTTTTTATTTTTTTTTTTTCACGGGTTAAAGGCAATTAGATCTTAGTATTTGATATGAATTTCAACTTGATAGCTCTACGCGTTCATGAGGAAAAAAGTAATAAGTTTATATTTATTAAAAAATAAATATATATTTTGTAATGTAACTAAAAATTTAAGGTTTTCGGAATTTTTCCTTTATGTGTGCTATAAAACGTTGCTTCATGCCAAATTTAAAGATTCTAGGTCGACTGGAAGTACTGGTTTTGATTCCCTTGCGAGTACTTGCGAGTTTCAAAATATGCAGCTTAAATTGCTGTTTCTTTTGATTGCGTTGACATAGAAGTTTGATTTTGTTACAGCTTAAAGGTATTATAGACCTGAATATTTGGTATGAATTTCAATTTAATACCTCTACGCGTTTATGAGGAAATGGGTAGTAAGTTTAAAATTATTAAAAAAAATATATATTATGTGATGTAACTAAAAATTTATGGTTTTCGTAATTTTTCCTTTATCTATGCTATAAGACGTTGCTTCGTACCAAATTTCAAGATTCTGAGTTCACGGGAAGCCCCCTGTAGGTTTTGATTCCCTTGCAAGTGTCGAAAATTTGCGGCATAAACGGCTGTATCTTTTGATTGCGTTGGCTTAGAAGTTTGATTTTTTCACAGCTTCAAGGGACAGTAGACTTGAGTAATTGATATAAATTTCAGCTTCATACCTCCACGCGTTCCTGAGAAAAAGGGTCTTGACAGACGGACGGACGGACGGACAGACGGACAACAAAGTGATCCTATAAGGGTTCCGTTTTTTCCTTTTGAGGTACGGAACCCTAAAAAAGACGTGTGGCACTCGGGGACCGCGGTAAAGCTATTGCATAGCATGCCTTCAAGCCACACCTCCGTGCCCGTCGGAGTGGGGAGCGTGAGGTTTTTTCGTTACGGAATTTCTGGATTCGGTCCCCGCGCTCAAGGCCCGCGATAGAAGCTATGCAATAGCTTAAAATGAAAGGAAGGTTTTTATTAGATGCTATTTTCTTAACAGCAAAAAAATTGTTTCATAGAATACTGTGTTCACTAGGTATTTTTTCCAAAGACTTTGCTAGTAATCAAGCAACAAAAAGCGCGTATAAAGAAGCTGGTAACCCTGGTCCCCGCAGCGCACTCGTCATTGATAGCGAGAAATCAGCTCCTAATGCGGTGCTCGCTCTAAGCCGCTTGTTGACTGCGCTTCAACCGACTCATATGCTGCTCCCGGAGATGACGACTTTTTTCAACATCAAAGAGATTTCGCATTGTAATTAAGAGTAAAGGTAGCTTACCTTTTACAAGAACTCACTTATCTATACTAATATTATAAAGCTGAAGAGTTTGTTTGTTTGAACGCGCTAATCTCAGGAACTACTGGTCCGATTTGAAAAATTCTTTTGATGTTAGATAGCCTATTTATCGAGGAAGGCTATAGGCTATATATCATCACGCTAAGACCAACAGGAGCGGAGCAATGCGGGTGAAACCGCGGAGCACA
The DNA here is from genome assembly GCA_907164665.1 of Colias nastes. Taxonomy (NCBI): domain Eukaryota; kingdom Metazoa; phylum Arthropoda; class Insecta; order Lepidoptera; family Pieridae; genus Colias; species Colias nastes. Next base: position 40,871 of record CAJQZM010040497.1, on the reverse strand, counting down.
GCTAGTATAATATAAAAGCATAAATGTAGGTAGAGTTTGAATGCAATAGAGGGTTTTTTTTTATAATCTAATCTCGATCGACCGACTCCCTAAATATCTTTATTGTATACATTATATTGGGAACAGTACAAGCTTCATGAAAATAGCTCACTTCTTTAGTAAATGCCAACTATTAATGAACTCGTTTTACATTCTAATGATATCTTGATATGATATCTTAGAATAATGTGTTTAGTACTTAAAATCCTATAAAGCTCCTAGTCTACATCCAGCAAACACATTATTCTGAATTATTACATGCACATAAAATAGTTTCTATACGCATCACGGTAAGTCTAGATTTCAATTACATGGCAAATGTGCCAAGCAAAACGCCCCTTTATCCCGTTGGAACAGGATACATTAGAAATCAATGTTTAGAGAGGCCTGTTAGATCCGCTATTATCGTTGCTATAGCAATGTAATACGGTTTAATGTCGCATATAGGCATGTTCCTGTGGGATGGAAGGAAAATACGGTATTATTTCACGAGGAGTTATTGTGATAGAGATTTTGTCTCGGATATTGAACTGTCGAGATGTAGTCGGATTCTTTATTAATTGTCGTATACCTTCGTTTTGTATTGCGACGGGTATTGTGATGAGGAATAGCAAATGGCATTACCATGATGGATGAAAAATTAAAATTATGTACAAAATGAAACAGGAATTACAATGCAACTGAAGGCTTTGGGTTTGAAAAATCATAAAATCTAGCTTAGACTTCATTATATTTTACAGCTCATATAATTAAAATTAACAAAATATGAGACTTCTCTTTTATATTTTCAGAAGAAAAGGTTTTACAATCAAGCACGAAGGTGAGGGAAATAATAAAATTTTATAATATCGGTCACATCGGTCGGATTCAACAAGAAGTAGTGTGTAAAATGTATATTGTATACAAATGTAAAAAAATAACAACCATTTTTTGTCTCTATCCATTGCTTCACAATATTTCTTACGCCTTGTACATTTTAACAAGTCTGAAACATTTATGTAAATCTATTTATTCGGATTTGCCTTCGGCCGTAAAATCTAAAATTTTGTTTTACACTGTTCATTGCTCGGCACATTGGCAAGCGCGCCGTGTATAACGTTTATTGCCAGCGATGTACATGCAAATGGGCGTAATGCTGTCCCTGCTCCAGCCTGGCTGAAAGCCAACTTGAATAGACTTCATTTTGACGTAATTGTTGTGTATTTGCGAATTGATTATGTTTTTATGTGATTTGAAAGCTTTTATCGTTATTTTATTACGTGACGAAATACAGATAACTACAAAAGGCGAGTTAAATTAAATAAGTGCTCTGTAATGGATTTTTTATTAGCATTAGTTCGTATACGTGAAATGTCCTAATTTGAAGCAACAAAAACTAGTCTGCCACACTTTCAGATTCAGTGAATCAAAAAAGCTATGAAGCGATTTCCCATCGCAGGTGGTTGAAGCAAAAAGACGACGCGTGAATATTAATTAGCGGAGAAGTGAAGCTCGGCAGCAATCAGCGAGTGCGGGACACACGGGGTGCTGCCGTGCATTATGCAGATTTAAGAATCCTTCCGTGTGAGCTCGCACGGCTGCTACGGGGCGGCGGGCGCCACATCTAGCGGAATAATCTCACTACATAGTATAAAGCAAAGTCGCTGCTCTCATCTGCCCAAATGTTTGTATTTATTTCTAAATCTTAGACAAGACTTTCTCAGAGGGGCGAAGCCGCGGGTGGAGAGCTAGTACCTAATATAACAAAATATAATATAAAATAAATAAATACGTTCATTGGCGTTAAAACCAACCATATATCTGTGACAACAAAGTAGGATCAAAGTCATATATAAATTTTGTTTTGGCATGCGTCCACGCGCTTGTGTGAATTATTATAAATCATTGGAACTAAACTCGTACCATCCATTTCATCCATTTAGGGTATTAATTCGTAACAATATATTGTTTATGCACACATTCAGTTGAAGAAAGCATTTGAAAATTATATTAATACATTAAATTAAATAAATTATTATATAATTTACTGTCACACTTAATAATAATATGGTGAGGGAGAGAGAGAGAGAGAGATAGAGAGAGAGGTGAATAAGTGAACATTAAACTCATATTATAATTATAACTACGTGTAGAATTTTCGATTTTAGTTTCAGATCTAGAGACACATACAATAAAAATAAAAATAAAATAATATTTATTTGCTTAAAACATGGTACAGAGAGATGTCAATATATTTCGATTGTTCATCATGTTTTGCTTAGTCTAAAGCATGCAAATACCGTCTCAATTTAAATTTAATACATTATTGAAATTAAATCACTTTGCAATTAATTGACAAATATCCACAATAATTACATTTTAAGGCTATACATACATTTATAATAATTAACATTTATGGTCAAAAAATTCTTTTATGCTATAAAAACAATTTAAGATCAACCATTTCTTTAGTTTATTTTTATATACATTAAATGTTTGGTTTCGTATATACTAAAACTTCACTACGACTTAAATCAGAAGGCTTGATATGTTTTCAGTCTAATAGCAACAGTATTTTCTCGAGAATTTTCTTCAATCGCTCTTACTAGAACCCCAGCAAACTAGCCATTAGCTAATTGCTTGGAAAAATATTAGCATGTGACAGAGCAGGCTCACTCCGCTCCACCACGCTCCACGCTCGGGGAAGAGTACGGAAAAAGACAAAAAGTTGTATGGCTGTATGGGTTACCAGGTCAGCCGGGATTGATATCTGGTGCTAGTTCATTTTCGATTCAAAGAAGCTTGGCATTATAAACATAATTAAAATATATATAAATCTCGTGTCACAATGTTTGTCCTCAATGGACTCCTAAACCACTTAACCGATTATAATAAAATTCGCACACCATGTGCAGTTCGATCCAACTTGAGAGATAGGATAGTTTAAACATGTAGGTACCACGGGCGAAGCCGGGGCGGACCGCTAGTTAAAATATAAAACTGTACTTTATTAGATACAAAAAATACTTCATTTATTTAAAATTGCATTGTTTGCTAAGCCAACCTGTGACAACGATTTATATAGCACACATTTTTGAGATAAAATATAAAATTATAATTTCACAACTTTCATTCAATTGTAACATAAATTCTAATAAAAGCACACAAAGAGAAACGTGAATGTTGCTAAAAATACCGCACAGTCGTTATCAAGTCATGCAAGCTCAGTGTTAATTGTGAGAAAAACATAATACAGTATGTGGGTTTAACGTGTGTCATACCGTTGTAATTATATCAGGCTTTGTAGCGGTCCCGTACGCCGCCGGCCAACACGCTCGCGCCCGACTCCACGCAGTGTGAAGCATGCTTGTTGTCTCTCTTATTATAGTACTCCAAAATTAATAATGCGCATGCAAATCTTCGCTAATTGTCGTATTTCCGAAAACACTCGAATCATTGAATCGTAAGAGCCCTAAACAATGCACTTGCATTTTACACCTTGTTCAAAAGAAATAGAAGTCAATTCACGGTCATACACAATCAAAAACAAATCGGGCGATAGGTGACGGTAGCCTGTCAGTCAAAAAAACTCACAAATCCGTCAGTCGTCTTTAAATATTGGCGGTAACTGCACGTGTTCTCTCTGTGTGGAATTATATAGAGCTGCTATTACATACCCTTCTTCGTTTTGTTTTTAAAGGTGAATTGGATTAATCGATGAAATGATTATTTATACACAGGTGATAGCACTAGCAGTAGGCAAAGTGAAAATGATAGAGAAGAGCATAATGAAAGATCCGATGTATCTAAAATGTCAGAAATAAAGATAATCCCTGATTTTGATTGTTTATATTTTTATTTTTTTGTAATTGTCATAATATTGAAGAATGATCAGTACTGTAAATACTTTTGAACTGAGATTTTAATGATTAGATTTATATGGTTTAAATGTAAACCTGTGTTTGAAAAACATATTTTATACAATATAAATTTTATGTTATTTTAACCTTCTTCCATCATTACACCAGCTTTTGTAAGACACTTTAAAAGTACTATAAAATTTTCCAAGTAAATCAATCCAACAAAGATATAGGTATTCGCAATCGTAGGGTTATCCTCGCTATTTACTTACAAGGAATTATCGAAACAAAATCGTTACTTACAAATAAATATTATTCTCTTTTAGCACAAAACACATAATTTGACTAAATTATGCATGAAGAAAATGCATTTAACCACTCTATATACATATCATCTTCGGACGCTCCGGGAATATGACAGTTGCCGAACAGTGACGAAGATTTCTATGCGCATTATTACTTTTGGAATACTGTAATATTTTATTGTACAAACAAAGTTATTCACTTTGCGTGTCCGATTCGTTTGTGTTAGCTTTGTTATTTAATTCGATTGAAATGTGCGTGTTTGTTTGTGTTCAATTGTTTTAAAATCATTTTATTTAACAGGTTAGATTTAGTTAAACAAAGCTATAGAAAATCTCATAGGAATATTCATTCCTAGTATATATATATATAAATAATAATACCTATAGTTTTTATATATCGTATTACATCTGTAAAACTATTAAAACATAAGAAACACTGAGGACCAAAAAGTTTTACTACAAGTGAATTACGCTCCGCATAAAATGGGGTGCCCATGTTGCCACCACCGCTGCTAAGCTTAGTTCAGCTGCATATGCAGTTCGAAGAATAAGGCATCTCACCGATGAAGACACGGCTAGATTGGTTTATTTTAGCTACTTTCATAGCATTATGTCCTATGGAATTCTGCTATGGGGCAGGGCTGCAGATATAGAAACTATATTTATATTACAGAAAAGAGCCATACGCTCTATATATAATTTACGTGCTAGGGACTCACTAAGAGATCTCTTTAAGAATACTGGTATCCTCACTGTACCATCACAGTATATATTTAATAATATTTTATATGTACACAAAAACGCAGACTTACACACAAGAGTAGGAGATAGACACCGTTATGGCACAAGGAACAGAAATAAAATTGAAATGCCATTTTACCGGTTAGCCAAAGTTAAAAATTCATTTATGGGCCAAGGTATACTTTTTTACAACAGAATTCCTCATAGTATTAAAGAGTTTAGTAGTACTAAATTTAAAAATTATGTAAAAAACGTATTAGTTCAGAGAGCCTATTACAGCATTAAGGAATATATGGAAGATAAAAACCCATGGAGGGTTGTCGCGTAAAAACCACAGGACAGTTCTTTGGCATATTATGATAATATATACGTATCTACAGTTACTTACATATTTTGTAAAATTAAATTGTAATACTGAAATGATTTAAAAGAGCAACTATGGAGTTTCTTGCCGATTCTTCTCCATAGATACTGCTTTCCGAATCGGTGGTAAATGTTAAAATATGTATTGACGTTTCAAAAGTGCTTCTCGAAGAAGTCTAATTGAATAAATAAATGTTTGAGTTTGAGTTTGAAATACAGGGTTTAAATAATTGGAAAACTTGTATGTACCTAGTGTGGGGTATAATAAAATAGTAGAAGAGCAATAAAGGGTATTTCACAGTTTCCTACATTCACCGGTCTCTCATTTGTGTGTCGGTTAATCCGTTTATAATTGTTTTTATTTCGTTTCTCGCGGAGGCAATTATACCGTAGACAATTAAAATGTTTATTTTATTTTCTCTAATTTGTATAACAATTTGGTTAATATTAATGAACATCTGTATTATTTCAAAGCGTAGGCGCGTATTTATATTCCATACGATACACTAATTGAGTTTCCATTTGCTGTATAAGTTTAAATTACGCTCCCTGGTAGCTTCGTATGAAAGATGAATTTATTGAAACCGAATGAATATTTTATTGAATTTTATTTTTTCGCCAGAGATACTCTACTATTTTAAAATTGATTTGTTTAAGGTACATCAACAATTAACATAATATCGGAATACATCTATACTAATATTATAAAGGTGAAGAGTTTGTTCGTTTGTGTGTTTGAACGCGCTAATCTCAGGAACTACTGGTCCAATTTGAAAAATTCTTTCGGTGTTAGATAGTCCATTCATCGAGGAAGGCTATAGGCTATAATTATATTATCATCACGCTAAGACCAACAGGAGAATAGCCACGCGGGTGAAACCGCGGAGCGCAGCTAGTTAATAATAAAAGGGATGCAAAGTCAGTATTTTTTTATACGTAATTTTTGATAAATATAAAAATTTATCATGAGGAGCGTAATTGTGTATGACCCCATCTAGATTTAGTGTAATCTATATACGTGAATTTTTTAAAGTTTTTTTGAATTTAATAATTAATACTTAAACGTCTTTAATATAATTTAGTTTGCGCGTAATTGTTAGTCGTAGAATATGATTTAGTCGGGTGCTAGAAACTTCGCTAACAAGGTGTTAAGTGGGATAATATTTGCATTAGCGAGATTACAGATAGGGCAGCTCGTGTCACGTGTCTCGGTGTTGTGGATTATATCACTATAATAATATGATCACTATACATTGGTTCATGAAGGTCGCTCCCTACCTTCCGCAGTCTGAGAAAAGTCTCATTTCCATTTTCTATATAAATATATAGAAAATGGAAAGTGTATATTAATCATGTGAACTTGTGGCAAGTGTCTTGTATTATTCAATGTCTTCTTATTTATAACATTTTGGTATAAATTACAATTTTTTTAAACGAATGAACAGATCAAATATTCTAGTCCCTTATTTGCTGTGTTTTCAAACGAACTTTGAAAAATATACAAAAATATATAATATACCTATATTATTTATAAGTATTATAATATATTAAAACCTTATACGTTATTAAGATTGTTTACAAAACATTTCGCGCTTGATACTTTAATAGCAAAACATAAAGCTCATAGAAGCTCCCTCAACCGCTACGAGCTCATGTAAATGTTTTAGGCAAACACAATTTGTGTTAAATGTCTCATCGCCGGTGGTATAATAGCGTGATATCGTGTTTGCGGCAAAAATGCACGGAAACATACGGGGAGGTAATGTGTACCGACCCGTCAGAAGAAATCTTTTATAAACTAATTATTATTTACTAGCGACCCGCCCCGGCTTCGCACGGGTGCAATGGCGGCCGGCCGGTACCGCCGCAAACGCTACGTCCCGCAATTTTTAAATCTGTAATATCTTCGAAAATATTCGCTTAAATCATACGGTGTAAAGGGCCATATAGATCTATATTAAATGAACAATGTATTTAAGGTATTTAATTGGTTAAGGATTAATGCTGTATTGGTTAAAATCGCTTCGAAAATTAGCCATTATTTGTCGTAAAAAGTAAATGACAAAAAAAAGTTATTGTGGGTTATCCATAAGAGATAGACATAATATACCATCACGGACTTTTCTGTAGACCTTTTCAATGTGTACAGTACTTAGTACATTATTTTGATAAAAAGCCTGCGTTTGCAATGTAAGCGGAAAAAATGTAATTATTTACGACATTACATTAGAAACCTCAAAAATAACAGTACTTCTCCACTATTTAATGGATGTTATTATACATATAAACCTTCCTCTTGAATCACTCTATCTATTAAAAAAAACCGCATCAAAATCAGTTGCGTAGTTTCAAAGATTTAAGCATACAAAGGGACATAGGGAAATAGGGACAGAGAAAGCGACTTTGTTTTATACTATGTAGTGATTGTTAAATTGTTTTAGAATACCATGCACATGATACTATAAACTTTTATACTTCGAACTTCGTAAAATAAATAAGTTTAGATGAATAATATAATCTAGCTCTACATTTCATAAAAAGTTTCTTGTGTTTGGCATTATTTACTTGATTCTTTATATTAGTTGTAATTATAAATCTATTGAAAAATACAAGCATGAATCACTTCTAGTCAAAGTTTAGTTTTGAACCAATAGCAACAGATCAAAACCCGTAATCGAATTTTTCTGAAATAACAAGTCAATTTCAACATAAAATTACAATGCTTCGGTGGCATCATTCGTGATGTAGCCGCGTGGAGTGCCGGCTCCGATGCTCCGAGCCCGCGTGTTCCGTCAAGAGGTTTCGCTCACGAGATCAAAGTACACAGCGGGCGCAAACACAAAGTTTATTACGGGCAGCTGAGCCGGAGGCGCTACTTGTTTAGCGAAACTCATCACGTGATGAACCCCCCCCCTCCCCCGCCCCTCACCACACTGTACCCCTCACCCCGCCGCCGTCGAACTTTTCCTTCACTCCGATTGTTACAGATTAACTACGCCACTTCATGGACGATTCCGCTTGGTCAACTAGCAATTGTCTGCTACACTTAGTGTTATACCTACACCTCCAGTTTCACCTTAATCTGCTTTAGATAAGGGCAATTGAGGACCGAATAAACTTCATCGAAATAACTTGAAATAAACTTTTAAAGTTAAACAACAAAAGTGTAATTTGTATTTAGAGACATTTGTTTGAAATTCGTACACATTTCGTCTTAACTGTAACAAAGTTAATTTCAGTGTAAATTCATATTCATTTATATTAATTTAATCCCCTTTTCAAACTTATTTACTTAGTTTGAAAAGTTACTAATAAAGTACATATTTCATTTGTATCGCATGTATTTCTGCACTTGTAGAGTAAAACATAAAAAAGTATTCCAAAGGCCAAAGCAGCGCAGTAGAAACAACTATTCTGGAAGAATGAAGATAATATTATTTCATCCTCACATAAAGAAATACAGCACTTTATACTGATTCAAAATACTGGAATTCTAGAGAATTTTAATTAGAGTTTCCCAAAGAAACAAGACAAAGATAATTAAAAAACGCCGAGTCTATTAAACATTTTTCCTTTGAACAAGTAAAGTCAATCGCCTCGAATGATAAAGGATCTCGTCTTTCAAAGCGAGCAGCGCTTTGTTTCGTATCGAGGACATTATTGAGGAATTCCTGGATTCTTTGAGCCACGGGAAGCTATTGCAAAATAATATTATTGTTTAATTGGCTACTAATTGCTTTAGTAGGCTTGGGAATGGAGACTGTAAAGCTAATTTCAAAGAAAAGATCGTTACAAAATGCAAATTAAGTCTTTTTCTAATTTTGTTATCGTTTTATTAAAGTTCGCAATATAATTGAACTTCGAAGCAATTTATTTCTGTTACCTTTGCGGAGAAATAAAAACAACATCTATACTTATAAATAATTCCGCGTATTCAGTATTCAGTAATGATACAAAATTCTATCAATTACTTACATGTTGGTTGCAAAGCCAGCTTATTTATGTAATAAACTGAGTTACTGCTCCAAAGCTTTTCCTCTTGGCCTCTCGTAATGTATTGAGTGAGGGCTGAATGGGAGGTAATTGGGAGGGCGCGTCCTTCAGAATAGCTGGAGCTTCTTGAGTGGGCCTTAAAATGGTTTACGTGACCTCGGGAGAGTGACCGTAAAATTGGTGTTACGGGTGTAATTAGCAGAATTAAAACACATTGTTGTGAGCGAATTTCTTCGAAAAGCCGAGTAAAAGCGAAATTTACTTCGCAAAAAACAGGGACACTTTCCTTGTATATTGTAATCGAATTTAGGGCTACGAAATTTACTCGTGTTCAATTTCTGGCTGAAGTAATACAGTTTAGAGAATGCTCGTTTGAGTCCAGCGTGCTTTAGCAAGAATTGGGTCGCAGAGCTTTCAACTTACGCTCAAAAAACTTTGGCGCGGTAGTCGCAACTTGCAATATCTATACTTTACTGTCGAATTTCGTTCATTGAGTAATGGATGTGGATACGAACAACGAGCACCTCATATTCAAGTTTCCCAGATAAATCCAAGTGGCTTTAGCACAATTTAATTTTTGCAGTTAAATACTAATGAGCAGCAGAACGTCTTACACTTGCAGAGTGAGCTTTTATTTCTTCACAAAATGCAATGAAAAGCTTCACAATGAAAGTACGTACAATGTTGGCTCCTCATCTTGCTGTGATATTTTGGACTGAAAATGAACAACAGGTTTTTAATTAATTTTCAAAGCGTGGCTTAAATACTGATTTAATTAAAGTAATAGTCAATTTGTTAAAGTTCATATTTATATCTAGTTGGAATATGTTTCCTGGCATCATTAATATGACCTCTATTCTGTGTGTACTTTTATAATTGGTTATTTATTTGTGCCGGTTACTGTATTAACTTAAACTTAAAAATTATGAACTGATAGGAAGTCGCTACAGATAGTTGTCGTTCGTGGAAAAGATTTCAATTCAATAGTTCTTAATTTGAAATCAAACTCAAACTCAAACTCAAACATTTATTTATTCAATTAGACT
>CAJQZM010040497.1:0-26870 GCA_907164665.1 Colias nastes | reverse complement strand
TTCTAAAATAAAAAAAAGAACTTGAATTTTTTCTCTGTCAATGTTGTAATATCAACGATCAAAGTTAGCAAGGCTCTATTTTATTTTATTTTGCTAAATAACCTGATTAAGATTGACTTAGAAGATTAACTAGTAAAATTCATGTCATGATGTTTTTTTTATTAGACAATATCATGATAAAAAAAATATTTGAAACGGAAAATAATAAAATGTAAGAATATAAACTGTTATATTTCATTTAACCATCTATTTAGCGATTAATAATTAATTGCATACAGATAAGAAAGTTATAATTTAGATTTGTGTTATAATCATTGCTTTGTGTTGTCAGCTTCGATTTGCCAAATAGGTGCCTAAATAAAAAAAAAACAGAGTCCAGTAGCCCACGCATTAAAATTAACAATTTAAAAGAAGAGTGAGGATTGGTGTCCCGGCGTGACACGCTGACAAGGGTTATTGTCACGCAAAGTGACGTATTTAGGTCGAATGTCGTTTGGTTTTAGGGGCATTTGAAGTTAAAAGAAGCGTTGCAAATTGAAATCGGCTTTTGGTGGATGTTTAATGGAATACTGAGGTACTCATACTAAAAACCACTCGTATTAAGCCTATACTAGTATTTGTATGATCTGAAAACTATATATTTATTTGAAAAATAAATAAACAAAAAAAAAATAAGTATGAGAGAATAAGAAGTAGAGCCAAACGAGACAGATACACTGCCTACGCTGCAACGAAATTGCAACCCTGATGTTCAGTGGCTTTTCTGTATGACGTCATGATGATGACATGCTCTATCTTTTGAAATCGTATAATTTGTCATTTCATTTTATTATAGTTACTATCACTGGACGAACAATATGTTTAATACAGTGTAACACAAGGCTGGAAAACAATACAATAAAATATTTCGTAGGCGAGCGGCGAGAGGCGTGAGCGCGTACAAAATATCCGGCTAGTCCGTCCGTCCGGATATTAATATCCGGCCAAGGGTGTTTCGAGCCGCTTGAGCGCCTGAGCCGCTCCGAGTTACAGAACTATTTCATTTTGTTTGCTCTGGCAGCCGTAATGGCCCTTCTACGTGTATAAAAGTACCCGAACTATTTATGGGCTATATATTACATGTAATTCCTGCTTTGTAATTATAATGATTATAGAAAGATAACAGTGGAAATAAAATGGTTCCGGCAATTATCCTTAAGGAAACTATTTAATATTCATCGAGAGAAAATATTATATTGCTTTTCTTTTACAAAAGTAATGTGACATACTTATGATGGTTTTATTTTTTGACGTGACAACGTCTTATAATTCGATAAAGCCGGCTGCACGCACGAAAAAACATGACTCATGCGGCGTTACCTCGCTCTGACTCATCTGAGGCGTTCCATGTAAGGCTTGAAGTGCGAGCGAGAGCGCGGAACGAGCGACAAAGAAGCACAATCGGACGTTGTCACGTTCAATAATTATCGTCAGTAAACCGACTTTACAGACAACCAATTTTTTTTGGTATAGTTTCGTGAGTAAAATACTACACGAGTGAAGGGGATTAACTCAAAATTGCACAGCGATTATGATAATGAAGCAGTAAGTCCAAACGAGCAGTCGCTAATAGGGCGCCATATAATTACACTTTAAAAATGTTCCTCTAAATCATCCCATTCCGGCTATTATCTGAGATGCTATCGAAGAACGAATGGCGCAGTGAACTCTAACTTTTAACTCGCCCATAAATTGACCGAGACGGCGACCCGCTCATTTCAAATTACAATTACGTCCATATTGGCGAGATAAGGAGCGTTATACATGGCCGGTTAGTCATGTTTATTGCTTTTTAAATGCTTGTTTTGGAATTGGCGATGTTAGTAATTAGGCGCTGGACCTAGCCACAAATTTTATTTATTTATTTATTTATTATATATTAATTTTCTTAGTCGGCTGGATATGGATATGGATGTCACTGCAAGCTTCTGCTGCTTCTGAGGTCGGCCGTAATGAACTGCAGTAAAAAAAAAACTTATAGACCTACATCCTATATCAGTCCGGAATATGAAAACTTGTTGTCTAGTGAAGTAATTTTTAAAATGTTTGTAATATAAAAAGACCTCCTGGCTGACGAAGTCGATTGAACTTTCGTTCGTCGATTGAATTATTCGTAATTTTAGCATTTCTAAAAGATACATGAAATATTTAATTTTGTAAGTCTGATGGTTTATAAATCCCATTTAGATTCTGGTTTAAGATTTGCACAATATTTGAAATTATATTTTATTTACGGTCATAATAGATGTTACAAACATTATACACAAAATATGCATTTAAACAATGGTATTTAAAATGTATGTAGACATTTTATCAAAGTTCTTCTAGTGTAGGACTAGCTTAAGTACTGGACCGATCCCAGCAGTCTAACTTTTTTGACACCTAATTAATCATAGAATAATGATATGAAAATACTACATCTCTATGTTAAAAGTTACAAGAGACGGTAGGTGGGTAAGTGTTATACAAATATAGTAATATCATACAGGTTTAATTTTTTATGTGTTTGAGTAACAAAACAATATAAAACGTATTAGAATAATGATTGAACCACATTAAATTAATTCTCTTTGCAAGCGAATTCTCCTTCAGACTAAGCTGCGATTTATCAAGGCAAAAACAGATCTATCCATTGACTGTGCCTGCAATCGAACCTTCACTTCAACAATACGAGTACGCCCACACACTCCAACTCTATTAATAAGGAAACGTACTTCCAATTGTTATTAGCAAATTCAAAAGGTTAGTTGCAAGGTAATCAATCAGTAACCGCACGTGGCTGTGACGTATCGACCGGCACTCGCTGCGGTTGGGCCGGATCGAGGTCTACAAACCTATACCATATACTTACTTGCACTAGATATCCTAAGTCTGAGTACAAAGTCATTATTCGTATCCAAATGTGTCTGCTTGATGAGGTTGGCCTGATTTATCCAACAAATACATTTTCACACATTTAATACACTCAAGTATGCGTAAGAACTTGCAACTTGCCTGCATCCACGTCAAACAAAACACGTAAATAAGGTGTCGCTAGTGTGTGAAGGAAGCCTATCATTTTTCGTGATCAAATTGAGAGCAAAACTGCTTCATAACTAAAGTTTTATATTAAGCTCTATGTGTACACCAAAGCAATCAGAACATCATGCACATGAATTCGTAAAATAATTGAATAATCATGCGTAATGCATCACATAAATTTTATTTGATGCATCCAGTTTCAAAGGTGATCTGTGGTACAAACAACTATCTGGAATTTGTTTCATTGAACTCAGTTACATGGGTCAAATATCTTATATATTATCTAGTTCTCTTTGCGAGAATTTCAAATGGATTGTTCTGGAGTTTCAGCAAGCCTCTTGATATACTATAGAAGCAGAAATAAAATAAACTTATCGTATATAAAACATTATTTCTAAGAATGCCACGAGAAAACATAATAAGAAATGTGAAAATAAAATAAAGTGGACGTTATACAAGAAAAACTTGTAGAAAATATATAGATGAATTCTTTGAATGTATTATGACCAATTGGCTCTAGCAATAGGTAGATGATTTTGACGAATAAGCAGCGATAGCACGATACATCATCATGTAATTTTACGTACCTAAGCCATTTTTAGAACTTTACTACATGCAAAAGTAATAACGCGTGTTCAGTGAGTCCATTAGTAGCGCAGGAGCGGCTCGGATTAATAAAGGCGGTTGGAGACGCGCCAGCTCGGGATATATTGCTCGTATCACTTCGAGTGGTCTGGCGGGAAGGCCTGACTAATAGTTGCAGATTCTAATACCGCTGATTATGGAATACCATTTGTATCATTGATCCTTCTTCATTTTTTGTGTGGGAATCGCATAGAGGTTAGTTTGGGAGTTGGAAATACAGAATAGAGGTGCTGGGTTTTGTGAGGGCACAACAAACTTCGGCGGATAATTTGCTTCGAGATAATTATAATAATTATTTATTATGTAGACATTATTGGTAAAATAGTCATCATTGGAATTTATATTCTAGGAAGAAAAATATCACCGTATTCTTCGAATTTTAAAAATATCGTCCTTAATCGGAATGTTATAGTGTGTAATCACGATAAATAGTGAATAACGATAGTTTGTATGTGATACAAATTGCAGTCAGTGATTTATGGAAAAGCAGAAGCAGTATGCAAATAGATAACAATAATATAATCTGATGTAATCTATTGAGTTTTGAGATAATTTCAAATCTGAATAGCTCAGTATTGTTGCGAATATTGAATTATTCATAGCCTGGTTTTATTTGTCAAGTTTGGGTTTAAGAAATTTCAAAATCTTTCGGGTTTACGAGATCGTCTTCTTTTGCGCTTAAATTTATTTCCATCCGTTCCTTTTATGAACATAAAATGATTCTTCTTAATAATTTCCGTCACTAGTTGGTGATTAGCTACGTGGAATTTCAATTTTAAAACTTTCCTCTATAGAATAGAAATGATTATTATTAGGGTTCCGTACCTCAAAAGGAAAAAACGGAACCCTTATAGGATCACTTTGTTGTCCGTCCGTCCGTCCGTCTGTCAAGACCCTTTTTCTCAGGAACACGTGGAGGTATGAAGCTGAAATTTATATCAATTACTTAGGTCTACTGTCCCTTGAAGCTGTGAAAAAAATCAAACTTCTAAGCCAACGCAATCAAAAGATACAGCCGTTTATGCCGCAAATTTTCGACACTTGCAAGGGAATCAAAACCTACAGGGTGCTTCCCGTGAACTCAGAATCTTGAAATTTGGTACGAAGCAACGTCTTATCTATACATATAATAAATCTGTAGAAGGGTCAATTCTGTACATTGAAAATATTGAAAAAATAAATAGCAGGGGGTGTTATTGGATCGATACCAAACCCAAATATGTGATTAAAAAAATTTTGTCTGTCTGTCTGTCTGTCTGTCTGTCTGTATGTGAAGACATCACGTGAAAACTAACGGTTCGATTTGGATGAAACTTGGTATAATTATACCTTATTATCCTGGGCGTAAAATAGGATACTTTTTATCCTGGAAAAATACGTAGAAAAAAATATAATCTTAATTTTTCAGTTTTATCTATACAGGGTGTAATCGTTAAGTGTGCACAGGCGATTATTCCGTAACTATTGCAGATATCAAAAAGCTTTATACTGATATCGAAAGCCCTTTACCTAATGAGTAAAATAACAACAACAAATTTTTAAAAATAAAACGGGAAATATCCAACAATTTTACAGCAAACACTCCCATACATTTAGTATGAGATATGACTATCCTAAACATGTAACATGAAAAATTTTGGTTCTTTTTTTGAATTTGTGCTTAAATTACTTCGCAAATTTTAATAAAAATTCATTTAGAAACTGTAAACAGAGCTCGATGTGGTATGTACAATGGTATTCCAAAACGAGGACATCACTTCGAACATTTGCTTTGAACACAAAATGTATGGAAAATTCAATGTATGGGAGTGTTTAATGTAACTTTTTTGCATATTTCCCGTTTTATTTTTTAAAAGTTATTATAGTCATTTTACTCATTATTTAAAGGGCTTTCGATATCAGTATAAAGTTTTTTGATATCTGCAATAGTTACGGAATAATCGCCTGTGCACACTTAACGATTACACCCTGTAGACGTTGTTCTGTAGAACCGCGAACACACGTTGCGTATTATTATAGGCCTAGCCATATTTGGGTCCAATAGATATTTATAAGATGTCATTGTCAGAGTTAATCAAAATGGAGAAATAAACTATCCACGTGAAGACCGACATCCGCGCGGACGGAGTCGCGGGCGGAAGCTAGTAGCATAGATAAAGGAAAAATTACGAAAACCATAAATTTTTAGTTACATCACATAATATATTTTTTTTTAATAATTTTAAACTTACTACCCATTTCCTCATAAACGCGTAGAGGTATTAAATTGAAATTTATACCAAATACTCAGGTCTATAATACCTTTAAGCTGTAACAAAATCAAACTTCTATGTCAACGCAATCAAAAGAAACAGCAATTTAAGCTGCATATTTTTAAACTCGCAAGTACTCGCAAGGGAATCAAAACCTAAAGGGTACTTCCAGTCGACCTAGAATCTTGAAATTTGGCATGAAGCAACGTTTTATAGCACACATAAGGGAAAAATTCCGAAAACCTTAAATTTTACGGAACCCTCGGTGCGCGAGTCCGACTCGCACTTGGCCGGTTTTTTTTTAAATTACCGTCTGTCGGGCCAAATTAATTTAAAGTAATTCAAATCTTTATACATATATGAAATGACTCCATAAGACTTGAGATAAAACATGTAAAACAAAAACGTGAAGACATTTCATACATTTTTAATCGCTAAGAACAAAGTTAGGCGAAGAATGGGACTTTGGAATATCTTGTTTAATAATTTATGAAATGTGTCTACTATTCCTTTAAAGAAATCCAGCATTTTACATTACGTCCTTTTAAGTAATTTGCATATAAAATTTTCTTGTAAGTTTCATATTATGTATGTATTTTACAAAATTAAATAAAAGCTGGAATAATAATTATAGTCTAGGTGGTTCAAAAAACCAAATTTAGGAGCTTGAAATCTTTCTACCGAGCTTTATCGTAAATATGCATATTGTAAATACACATTCAAAAATCTCTTATAATATACTGAAAGATTGACTGGCCCGAAAAGAAAATCCTAATCTAATAATCATCTGCTACATACATCAACAAGACGCCTACCCATACTTAGGTATGAAAACCTCTCAAATACGAGCTACTATGAAACTAATGAACGAAGTATAACCACCAGTGATTGCAGTGAAAGCCGAACATACTCGTATGTAGGTACAAATACGCGCTCATTTGCCGGCGGTTGCGGTGCCGGCAATCAGCCACCGCAGGGCGCTGCGTGCCGCCGTCGTGTGTTCCTATGTAGCTTGCTTTGAGATGCTATGTGCAAGTATAGGGATCATAGTACAAGGATTCTGTATTAAGACCTGATATGCCTAGTGTTTTTTTTTTGTCCATTGTGACGGTTGGAATTATGTGTAGAAGTTTGGGCTGATGTTTAAATCGGTTTTTGTTGAATAATCTCTAAATATATGATAATTCTTTAGTTGCAACATCAAATCAATACGATATTATACCGGTGTATATTTATTTTTAATAAAATCTTTACAATAGCTAACCACTAATGCAGGTCAATCCAGTTAAATGAAAACCTGAAAAGAACTGTATGGAATTAATATTCGCTTCCTCGGTCTCTTGGTGAGAGATATTGTTGCGATCTCGATATCTTGCTTTGATTAAAATATAAAAATATATTGCGAGCTACCTAGTTTCCAGTATTTGAAATTATTAGAAACAAGGTTCGCTAATAAAATTGCGTTCTCTGAGAAACGCAATCTTCAATATAAAGGTTTCAATGGACTTGTGACGATATTATGTAGGTATGTCATAATATTACATTTCTGATTATTTGTTAAACTCAATTGATAAATTTTCTTCGTGATTTATCCGGCAACGGGGCCAGGGAAAAGGAATCTGGGGGCACGGTAGTGCCCCCGCCAAGACGCCGTGCCCCCGCCAAGACGAGCCAAGCGAAAGCGAAGCGCACGGGCACTACCTACCTTTTCTCGAAGCGCTTCGACGTTTTTTTGAACCCTCATAACTTGGGTTTGGATTATGCTAGATCAACAAAATTTTCGGGATATATTTTCAATATCGGACTTATTGAACATATTAAGTTTTAATTACATTAGCTTTTATACTTCAGATTTTATTTATATCTAAAAAACGCTAATTTCGTCACTGACTCACTGATGATCATCAAAATTCTTAAGGTATTTCCTAATGTCCTAGAAAGCTGAAATTTTGTATGTAAGCTAGTATTAGCACACAAACAACAAAAAAATTATAAAACTTGTAAGCCACATATTTTGACGGTGTAGAGTTTGTGAAGTTAGGCCTTGTAGAGTTAGGGCGTGTAGTGTTAGAAGCTTGGCTCTACATGAGATCTGATAACTTTTTGACAGTGCGAGTCATATGGGCTCGTCTTGGCAACATTTTACATGAAAATGTTTTTGGTGGGATAAAAGTTATCATAAAATTTTTATTGAACACTTAATATTGATTAACACACACTTTTTATGAGAAACATTTGTTCTAAGAACATGTATTGTAATTTATTGGTGCAATCATTAAAAAAACGGATTAAATTATTTTTAAATTTATTCATGCTCAACAATCAAATCGGATATGTACCTAGATATACATTAGAGACCATAAGACAAACACAAGGTTCTAACCGAATACTTAACTAATTCACTACACATCTTTCCCTATATGCAGAAATACTTTGTTATATTTTTCAGCTACTATTTAAAGTAAAGTTTCCACTCCATACTGTTGTGGTGCCGTCCGCCACATTAGCTTAACCACTGGCAATGTTCCGTGTGTAATGTTTATGTTATGTGAAACGCAAACCCCATCGCGTGTTATACAGCCTGTAATTAGTAAAGTGGAGAGAAATTATTGTTATCGCTCACCAAATAGATAATTCGATAAAACGGCTTCATTAGGGGAACGGTTTGACGGTTTGTGAATAACAATTAATATTATGTAACGCGGATTGTCGTGAACAATACCGCATTTATTATTTCATAGTGAGGTTATTCATATATTCTATGAAGACGAACCACGTTAATTTTTAAACAAACTTTTGTAAATACTCTTTTTTTACAGCGTCGCCCAGAGATTGCCTACTCAATAAATATAAGAATGAGATAACATCACAAGTGTCTGATGTAACGAAATGTAGAGCAAGATCACTTCTATAGAATAATAGATACATTTACATAATATAAATAGTATTTGTAACAGCAATGTAAGCTGGTGAAGTTCATGCCATAGCCCATAAGCTCGGACACAGAGTATCTACAGATAGCCTAGAATCTATGCTTTAGATTGACGAAGTAGAAAAGAGAAATTAGTATTATGTTATTTGTACATACGTCTTTATCGTTTCATGTATAATTTCATAGCATGTCTGCATAAACTCAAACAAATGAGTGTCGCTTTAATAAATTCATTTGATACACAAACAAGTTCCCTATAAGAATAACACTTCCAACGAGTTTCGGCGTTGAAGCACGCATTAATATTCCCGTGTATTTATTTGAACTTGTGAAGAGTGCAAATCGTGAAACTAATTTGCGAGAGAGTCGGAATAATAAAGCGAATCATCCATCAGGCTCGATGACAGCTCCACCGCAGGGGAATGTGGTATGCAATGCTTTGGAATAAAAGCCTTTTTGTCCTGCGCTAACAAAGCCTGTCATTCGTGGTACAAAGTATAAGCGGAAGCGTAAAAATGTTTTGTACAGTTTTCGGTATTTTCAATAAATATAAAATTCGGTTGGTTTGAAAAGTTTTAGTCTTGTATTAGTAGATAAATTTACAAAATATGTTGTTAAAGGATTTGAGAGATTGAAATGAAAAAAATTGAGTGATGACTCTAGATAATACCAACATGTTGTTATTACCGATTTCAATTCTATAGTTGGTGTTACCTAATGAGTTTTATTTAGCTAAATACCGTGTTATTCTTAATTTACTATGTAACGCTTAATTAATTAATAAAATAGAATTACAATACTTTTTACTTCATATAAGAATGTCGGCGTGGGGAAATTAATTTATGCTCTACCTTGGTAGAACATAGATTATTCCCATAAGAAATTTTAATAAAACAAAAATGGAACCGCTATCGCTTCTGCTTCGCGCCGCGCCCGCTCCGCCGCAATCACGCGAGTAATTAGCGAGAGCGACACGTGAGCGGAATGCGCGTATTGTTCTTCGTTTGTACATCTGTACGTACCCTGTATTGAGTTACTGGATGCCATTACAACCCTAGTAATTATATTAACGGAATTAGTATAAGACGGCGAAGGAATTTTTATCCTCAAACCGGAACGCAAGTGTAACTAATGAACCTAGAGCATAAAGACGATAAAACTATGCCTATACATTAAGATCCTTCTAATGAATATTGTGAATACTTTATGTGCTTATTTGTGGGGCTTTCATAAAGAATGGCGTATACAGGATAATATACTGGGGAAGTAATGTTCCTCTGCACTGACTGAGGGTTTTCGTTTTTGATTGAAGGGAGATATCAATGAGGCTTTGCATTGGTTGATTTGGATTCCATTTCCAAAAGGATAATAAGGCTATTGTTATGGCTTCGTTATCTCCTATCTGTCCGTCTGTCACATGTCTCAGGTATCTTTGGAAACGTGATTGAAAGAAACTTGATATTTTCGTAGTGTGCTAATACCTATATCGGAATCACCAGATAATATACTAATACGAAACGCGTGCCTTTTTCATTATCATTCATGTCGTCAATTTTGTATTTAAATCGTTCCCAATTTCATTAATTTAAAACTTCAAGTCAAATTAAGCCAATTTTAAATACTTAACTTTCCAATTAATCCATATTGATTGTTAATATATGTATTATTTATCCTGTGCTACATGTAGGATGTAGGCAGGCGCCATATTGGAATCGAGTTAAACCGTCAAGATATTATATTAGCTGCCGCCTAATTTACTCGCAGATTTATTGAGTAGCGTATTGTATTTGATTTGTATTAACTGATCCTAAGATCCTAGAGGTATATGTTACAGTATTACGTTCCAATTTATTATACAGACTTCGTTCAATTTGGTTTTCAATGAATCATTTGGTTAAAAGCGTAGGTACTGAATATTTTTCCAGCGGATTAGGTTTACAAAATAAAATTCATTAATTTTCTTTGTTTATGTTTATTAATTAATTTGTTTATTTTTTCTGACGCTTTCTACATCACAATTTTTTATCAAAATTTATACAGAATATCGGTAAGACTGGTGAAGGAAGAAGTTCGAGTGTGTCGTGAGCCGAACACGACGCGGGGTACATTAGCGAGTTTTTCCGCCGCGTCAGCATTCGCCTGATCAAAAGCTAATGAATGGGAGCTCTGATAAGACCCAGCTCTAGCGATTTATCAATTGAATAGTTTTTGCGAGTCGCCTTCTAAGATTAAAGCCCGCTTTTTGCCGAGAAATAGATTTCTTTTGTTAGTTCAGGTTTCATTGGGAGCGAGGAAATTGGCTTTCTCTGCCGGATGAAATATTGAGATCACGTACTGTGTGTTTAAAGTAATGGAAAGGCAGCAATTAGTTCTATTTGATCCGAGACTCCTGGGATACGACGTAATATATACCTATTTGTGTTAGGTAATGTGCTATTTTAGTTGTTCGTAGAGTTACTTTTACCAAATGCTCTGTTTGAATGGTCCCGGGATTAAAGAATTTCCATGAAATTCCAAACTATAAACTTTCCCCGAAATTAATATTCGTATGTACCTACACATAATTACTTTTAGCACATTTATAACACCATTAAGTGAAACTACGTAAATGTCCACAGTAAGATCGCAAGCAGGGTTTGGACAGATCACCGTCTCCCGGGAGATCACGCGTGTTCCATATTTGCACGCTATCCGTGTTGACCCTCAGGAGTCAGCATTACTGGTTGTCGCTTAAACGTTTAAACAAAGTCAAGCTTGAATACATGTGTTTGAGTTTGAGTTTGAATACATGTGAAAATTTTGCTACTCTTTTCTCTTTTTGATGTTTAGACAAATTGTTTGACACGTATGTAACTATGTATAAATAATTAATGGATTCATTAAGATTAAAAGATACTGATTAAATATTAAACAACCACAAAAAAAAATAACTTAACTTAAACACAACGTTCATACGACAATAATATAATAACAACATATATACATTAATAATTAGGAAAAATAAAAGTAAATAATTTTAAAAAGAACCAAATTGAAAGATATTCTTTAAATCTAAACTAGAAATGCAAGTATTGCGAATTATTTAGTGTGTTCATCCACTTGTATAAACAACAATTTATTTCGGGTTTCACTCGAAACCTGTGGCTAAATTAACGTGAAACTATTTCAACCATTCAAAGCTCTGTTATTGTTTCACTCCCTTTTCACTCTAGTGCGCAACATAATATTATCTATATTAAAAATATTTGAAAAAAAATAGAATAGAACAAAATATATAATCACATTATGCATGATTTGAATCCATGTTGTAACTTGCACTTAATTATTATTATTATTTTTAATAAACAACTCAGATAAGAATTAACTTTAAAGAACACCAGTTTTGCGCAAGTTTCAATAAATATTAAGTGGTTGATACATTAGAAGATATCAAACCTACATTTAAAAAGATCACAATTTGATCTTTTGTTTTTACGGCATTCAAATGCTTTCAAGATCATAATTATAAATTGAAGCTTTCTCATGAACAGAGTTAAACCATTCCACAACATAACTGTACAAAATGAAAAGCAATTAATGAAACAATAAAATAAAACATCAGTGAAGCCACGCACCGTGGATACGAATCGAATTAAACGTTTAACAATACACGATTATTTTCGCCGTAATGGTTAACATGGAACGAAACAGTCAAAAGGCAGTATAAAGAAAATACCCAACGGAAAATACGTATTTGATTTTAATAATAATAATAGTTTTCATAAGGAATGGCAATAATTAATATCGATGTCATGCCCCGTGTCATGAAGCGCTGTAATATAGGAATATTAAAATTGTAAGTGCATAGTGCTGGAGACCGAGAGCACAATATACAGATACATACAGTAAGGAAACTTCATACAAAATGTTCGAAATGGCTCCCCCCCCCATCAAGCGTGTTTACGAGGGTATTGAGGGGGATCGATAGTAGCGGGTGACACATCCACAGATTTTGAATGACAAAGATACATAGTATAGAAAAAAGTTTAAAGTGATGTCATTTCACATTAAATAAATATCGATTGTTTCAGTTTGTAGCCCTTTCAATAAATATATTTGTAAATACCGTATCTGACTACAAGTTAAAAAGAGACTATTTTTTAATTTCTATAGATATGGCAGTATGAGTTTTAAATTATGTTGACATATTTTCTACCAAAATGATAGCTACAAATAGTACCTATTAGGAGTCCAGTCTGTTTAAAGATCGCATCTATTTTTTACGCAATCTAGAAGAGCACGAAAATCTAAAAAAATGGAAACCTTAAAAAAATCTTGTTTAAATTTATGTGCATAATTACATAAATATTAGGGAAGAAAAAGATAGATATTATAATTATTGTATTTTTATCGATACGTGACTTTACCACTTTGTCAAGCACTAAGCCTGTCAAACTATTTTCTTTTTCATCCTAAAACAAAAAGGTGGAGGTTCTATGCTCGTATAATAATAATTTTAATTTATTTTTGCATATTTTGTGTTTTTTAATGTAATTTAATTTATCGTTTTAAAAATAACATATACATAAGGGTACATGGAAATCTCCTGACGGTCAGACAGTCAACCAAATAGATCATGTCCTCGCCGATAATAGACACAAAAATAGCATAAAGGATGTCAAAACCTGTAGAGGAGCTGATTGCGACAGCGATCACTATAATATGCTTATAATAAAATAGTTGCTAAAATAAATATAGCTAATTCAGACTCGAAAGGCACCGGACATACAATAGAAATAGAAAACACTAAAGACAAAGAACTTGCAAGTAAATTTCAAATAGAGCTGCATAACAAATTTGATAGTTTAGAGATAACAGAAGATGTCGACGCTACTTGGGAATCACTAAGTACAATAATCAGGGACGTAGGGATGCAAATATTAGGGAAAAGGAAGAAACGGAAGAAGAGAAAATGGTGGACCGACGAATGTACTAAGTCGTTTGAAGAGAGAAGGAACCTCAAAGTATTGGCGGAACAAGACAGTCGGTGGAAGGAGAGCTATGAAGAAGCCCGATCAAAAACAAGAAAAGTTATCCGAAAAGCAAAACGGCAGCATATGGATAACATAGTCACCGATATGGAATGCTTGCTCCAAGCCAATCTGGGTAAGAAATTCTACCAGGAGATAAGGTCAGTCAAACAAGACTACAAGCCGACATCGCAAATCCTAGCAGATTCCAACGGTAATCTCGTTACTGATTCGCCCACACTTAAAACTATGTGGCAACAATACTTTGAAGGTCTCCTTAACTGCCCGTCTCCTGAGCAAAGAGTGGAAACCTCAATCGAAATGATAGGGGAAGTAGAAGTTGACCCTCCAACCTTTAAAGAAGTGCAGGATGCCATTTATAAACTAAAGAATCACAAAGCACCAGGTATCGACAAAATACCAGCCGAATTGTGGAAGTATGGCGGTGAGACCACACAAAAAAAAGTTGTTTGAGCTCATAAAAAGAATCTGGGATCTAGAACGCCAGCCGAAGCAATGGAACACGGGGATAATATGTCCAATTCACAAAAAAGGAAGCCGAAGAGAATGCTGCAATTACAGAGGCATTGCGTTGTTACCATCGGCGTATAAAGTTCTGTCATACATCCTGCTGCGGAGATTGCAGCCACTTGCAGAAAACATTGTGGGAGACTACCAATGTGGCTTTAGGCGCAATCGCAGTACAGTAGACCAAATCTTTCTCTTAAAACAACTTATGGAGAAAAAGTGGGAATACGCACAGAGTATTCACACGGTCTTCGTGGACTTTGCTAAGGCGTATGACAGTGTGGATAGGAATGCTTTATACAATATCCTCAGGAATTTTCAGATCCCTTCAAAATTGGTCAGGTTAGTTGAAATGGCCACAAAAGAAAGCAAAATGGTAGTTAAAGTTGGAGCGGAACTCACAGATGAGTTTGCAGTCATAAGCGGTCTAAAGCAAGGAGACGCTTTGTCACCTCTACTTTTTAACCTTGCACTCGAACATGTCATAAGAAAAGTCCTCTGTCTTAACGGTGGAGTGACTCTAAACGGACAGCACAAGGTTATTGAATATGCTGACGATCTTGCAATGGTAGGGGAAACAAAGCAGCAAGTGACAGAAGCTGTGGCATGCCTCAAAGAAGAAGCCGCAAAGATCGGGCTGAGTATTAACGATACAAAAACGGAGTACCAGCACATGCGCCGATATAGAAATACAAGACAAAAGCGTGAAGATCTTACCGTTGGAGACTCCATCTTCAAGGGTGTAGCCACATTTAAGTATCTTGGATGTCCTGTAACCGACACTAATAGTAGAGAAGAGGAGATCGAACTTCGTGTCCAAAACACTTTGCGGTGTAACGCAGGCCTACACAAGATACTTGTGTCCAAACTATTAAGCAGACGTACAAAGTTCCGAATATACAAAACTGTGATAAGGCCGATACTTATGTACGGCTGCGAAACCTGGACGCTCACCCAAAAGGAAGAAATGAAACTCCTCGTAACGGAACGCAAAGTACTCCGAAAAATACTAGGCCCGATCCGCTCAGGTGACGACAGATGGAGAGTGAGAACAAATAAGGAGCTAGAGACACTTTTCGACGAACCGAACATCTTAGGAGAGGTGAAAGCGCACAGGCTACGATGGTTAGGCCACGTAATGCGAATGGAAGATGATCGTGCTGCTAAGCGGGCTTACTTGGGACGTCCTTCAGGCCGCCGGCCAGTCGGCCGCCCTAAGTATCGCTGGGCAGACCAAGTAACCAACGATCTAGTGGCACTGCACAGAAGAGACTGGGAAAACATCGCTCCGTGCCGGGATAAGTGGCGTCTCCTGCTGTCGGAGGCCAAGACCCACTTTGGGGTCACCGCGCCAGATAGTAAGTAAGTAAGTAAGTGCCGAGAGACAGTGGACAAGATTATTATCTGATTCGATTTCTTACTTATAATAAATCTCTTACTTATGATAATATGGTGAAAAAGACAACCTTAACCTTACATAATACCGATTACAGTAATTTTTGAACTCTATTTTTGTAACATCAAATTTTCTTTAAGATTCATGTTACAGTTATTTTATGTTGGTAATTAGCTTTACATGCATTTTAATATTTTGAATTTGATTAGTGGATCATTTAGGACAAGATTATATTATTATACTTAAGAGTAAAATAAAAAAAGCTAACGAAACTAAGCGAAATATTAGAGTTTAGATAGCAGCGTGATTTCTTGTTATAATTTTTTCTTAAAAACAAAGCCTTAGCCAGTAAAGTATGATTTTAATAGAACTGCCGTTCGCTCTTGGCCTACGACGCGACGCTCTCACCGCGACACTATTTACGACTACTAATAAAGACAGAGCTAGGAAATAGGCGACGATATTGCAAAACCGAGCGCTAGTAAATTCCGTAGCGAGTAATACTATTATTGGAGCGTGTTAAATCTTGCAGGTGTCTGCTGAATGTGCTCTCTGCTGATATTCACACTTTCGGGTAGGGTTAGTATTACAAGGAAATGAATTCAGTTGAACATATCTAGGGATTGCGATAAAAGTCGATCATTGAAATACAACATCTAGGTACACGTTCTTCTAGAGTAAATGGAACTAAAGTTATCTTTATATTATTGGAGATACAAAATAATAATTTTATCTTAGCTCGAATTTTGAATCATTAATTTACTAATTACTCCATATTCAAATATTCATGGATCAATCATCAATTATTATCATGCCACTTGTAATAGAACGTTTAATTGAAGAAATTGTGTCAACGGAACTAAATAATTGAATTTCTTTAGGTTATTTACAACACACAGGGCATTGTGGTACAAGCTGTCTCTGAAACCTCGCGTGTTTCCTGGCTCCCGAGTTTCGGTGGCAATATCAGAACATTACTCGAAGAATAATAGCGGAGAGAATGAAAGCAATCAGACGTCGTGTGTACATTCCATTAGCGGGGATTAATGTGCGATATTTGTGTGTTCGTGCGTAACCCAATAACGTACTCCACAGATCACACTAGTATAGCCTCTTTACGAGTTGCTTGGTTTGAGTCCCGATGCAAATACGCTATGATAGATAATAATTATGTAAGGTTAAGAAAACTCTTTTTAAGGATAAGTGTTTAAATATTTAGGAAGG
Source organism: Colias nastes (assembly GCA_907164665.1). Classification (NCBI taxonomy): domain Eukaryota; kingdom Metazoa; phylum Arthropoda; class Insecta; order Lepidoptera; family Pieridae; genus Colias; species Colias nastes. The sequence continues at coordinate 9,824 of CAJQZM010040497.1, read as the reverse complement.
TACATGTATTTTCTGAACTAATAGGTACTCTGTAGTCTCTTAATATTAAAATAATATTTTGTCAGTGGAAATGTGACCATAATACCAACAGGAAGTTAAGTAGAACAAGACAATTAATGAACTCGTTTGAAATATCTAAAATGCTATCGTAGTTAAAGCCACTATTCAATATCACGACTTGATTACACTAATCCCAATTTCTTATTCAAGTATTTGCGCAACGAGAAGCGGCTCATTTCGTATAAATGAGTAGTGTGCGAAGGTTCTAGCAAGGTCTGAGAGGATGGAGTACGGCGTGAAATTGCGGTCGTTATTACTGGTCGGAATAAAGGAAATTAGTTGGGCCACAGAGTCGCTGGCTCCCCTTCTATTGGGATTCATTACGTTTAATGTTAATGGATTTTTATCTATACAACATTCTTTGTTTAATTAAGGGTGAATGGGTGAAAAATATATTGAATTAGTCATCCACGTTTTGGTACTTTGTAAAATTTTATCCCAATTCCTATTTAAGTGTATAAGTTTGCATGTTCCTATGGCAGGCTCCAACTAAGGAACTAGTAAAAAAGTTGCTATGTTGAGTCGAATATGATTTAGAAATCAAAAAATATTTTATAGAATTGTTCTGTATTATAATTCATTATTCATTACCTTATATTTATTATATTTTGTAGATTATGGTTTGACTAATGATATTATAAATTTGGTTATCAAATTATGGTAGCGCGACCCATACAGGCCGCCTAATACGATTTTTAAAGATTCATGTACACCCATAGAAAAATTCTACACCTACATTATGATATTGGAAAACAGATTGCTATTTATCAATCCACGAATATAAGACAATGGGCGTCACGGGGGTGAGGTTCGGGGCGAGGGGTGAGGGGCGAGGGTGTAATGAAATGAGAGACTCTTCACAAAGGAGAAATTACGAGGCGCGTAATGGATGCCGTGTTTATTGTGAAGTCACTCCAACTGCGATTATGTGATATTGCGTATTGTTTATGGCGGGCAGTGCTGGGTATAATAAAACGAGAAAATGATGGTGCGTTGATAAGATAAAAATCTAGAGCACATAAACACATGATGTTACAGATGTCGCAACTGTTTCAGTTTTGTTGATATTTATCTGTATGAGTTTGAAATAATTAAGGTTTCAGTGATTTCAGTGTCCATAAATATCATGTAGAGTCTTTAATTTAAATCTAACATTACCTGTATAAAGCTTAAACACTAACTATAGCTATTAGCTGAGTTAAGTTCGGTGTCATTCAATGTACCGTAGTCAAAAATTTTAATAGTTGGAACTAACTTTCAATTAATAAATGTTCTTTTATGTTAAGTACCCATAAAGGCGTATTCTTGAGTTTCCCTAAAATAATTCGAGAATTGATATCTGAAGTTGTTTCTAGAACTATGCTGTTTCTATAAGGAACAAGCCGAAATAAGCATAAACAAAAGGAAAATAATCGTCAAAGCTCTCAGTGATTAATTATTAGCATTTAAAATTTTATACTCGGATGAACTGAAGGCACAAATACAAGAGCATTAAATATAAATAAAACGGTTCTGAATTACTCTCAACCATAATGCTTTATCATACTGAATGAATATTATTTCAGTTTAATGGTATAATTTGTCAAACAAATGAATAATAATAAATTACCTATGTATAAAATTAATTATATTAATATTGCGATAAGATAATAGATCGCCTTCTGCATCATATAAGTTAAAAAGTTAAAAATATTCCACATTACCTTTTTTCCGCTATAATTATAATGTAATACTTTTTCATTAACTTTTTGATTCTCGATATTGTCCCTTTCAAGCCTGACTTGATTTTATTAGCAAGTAATTACAATTTAATTATATTTTTCTATCTAATCTCTTTCCAAGGTAAATAAATGAGAAAATATTGAATGACAACACGCCCTCATAAATTTAATATACTCCCAATACAATAATGAAATCTTATAAAATCTCCACAATTCTCGAAAACCAATAAAATTATCAATATACAATATTCGTGAAACCATATAGTATCTCGTCGTAGGAACATAGCGTGGGATGTTGGAGACATCATTACATTTAACATTGAATCATAATGGGACAGATTTTTGAGCAAAGCTTTTTACCACACGTTTCTGAATAATGTGTTATTATGTAAAATGAATTTATGTAGGTATTTCATATATTCTTCGTCTTTATTTATTTATTCGTCATACATATTGTTACTTAACGCATAGAGAACTGAATGTTTCTTGCACAATCACATAAAAATACCACAGCGTTATGACTGAAATACAAATAAATTATGTTGCGGAATCAAATTAACTATTATTACGATAGGATGATAAAGAGTCGTACTTCACATTATCCGTAATATAATTATGCACGTAAATACTTTATACTTTGTATAATGATACAGCAGCGCAGCCTTATCTTGGCCTCTATCTCGACTTTAAAAATATGCCAGAAATACGAGTGAATTATTCGTGTTAATACGAAAGGTAAAAGCTGTTTCTAGAGACAGGAATTAATTACGTGCGACGGATATTAAGGCGCCGTCACAGACTATGCAAAAGCCACAAAGGCGAAGACTTTGCGACGAAATATTATGAAAAATTTCAGTTTTGCATCTCTCGGGGATTTTGTATCGAGGTCTTCTGTACTACGTGAATAGACTGAGAAGAATGAATATTTTAAAATTTGTACTCTGGCACAAATGGTAATGGTTTTTATTAAGTTAAATATGAAATCGAGAATTGGAACTTTTCATATTGTGATTGTATGATCGCAGTAACGGAGGTAAGAAATGCCCTCTCAGGCGCTATAAAGCGAAAAGAAAATCTAAAACAGCAGTAAACGTACCGTTAGATGGGAACTTGTTTTCCGTGGAAATACACCAACCCATTAAAAAAGTTATTCTTAAATGAATTGAGCGTATTTGGATAACATTTTTAATTTAAAATTGCAGAAATGAAAAGGTACTTTCATTTATTTGTTTTGGTTATTTTGGATTTAGTTGACATGCTATACCTACATAAAATAATTGTTTCTACTACCTACTTTTTCTATGTATAAAAAAATATGGAATGGTTGATTAATTTCCTTATAAAATGTTTCGATGTTAAAAATATTTCAATTAAAAATTAAAAACAACGAACCTCGCGTTTTTGCAATCAAGCTTTTATTATAATACTAGCTTCCGCCCGCGACTCCGTCCGCGCGGATGTCGGTCTTCGCGTGGATGTTTTATTTCTCAATTTTGAGTAACTCTGACAATGACATCTTATAAATATCTATTGGACCCAAATACGGCTAGGCCTATAATAATACCGAACGTGTGTTCGCGGTTCTACAGAACAACGTCTATGGATAAAACTGAAAAATTAAGATAATTTTTTTTCTACGTATTTTTCCAGGATAAAAAGTATCCTATTTTACGCCCAAGATAGTAAGGTATAATTATACCAAGTTTCATCGAAATCGAACCGTTAGTTTTCACGTGATGTCTTCACATACAGACAGACAGACAGACAGACAGACAGACAAAAATTTTTTTAATCACATATTTGGGTTTGGTATCGATCCAGTAACACCCCCTGCTATTTATTTTTTCAATATTTTCAATGTACAGAATTGACCCTTCTACAGATTAATTATATTAGAAGATATGTATAGAATAGATTCAGTCCGAGCTAACCTAGTCTAGAAGGCGAACATTAATTACTTCGCTATAAGTATGGGGTTTATAAACACTAGGTAGAAACAATGAAAGTTCCAGGTAATCTACGGAGAGCTGGAGAGGAGTTCTGAACTCTGAGTGAGATTGTGGCCGGTTCTCTGCGAGGTATTACGTTTATTGAGATCTAACGATGCCTCTTTGTTTTGCACGGTTGCTATAAGTGTTATAGTTATACATGAAATCAATTAAAACATTTTTTAAAACTAAATAAGGGCTTTGTACGTAATGTGGATTGTGGGTTAAAGTCAATTTGTGAGGATTTCCTGTTGTTGCCACATTTGAAATTGTGATAAAAATAAGAGTAACTTTCAGAGATACTATGCACTATTGGTGCAATTTTGCATTGCATTATTTGAAGAAGAGAAAAGAGTAATGACAACTGAACGGATAGTTAATCATTGCAGTATCAGATACTTGAAAGTTTCTTAATTATAATTTATTATTGAAACTGTATGAACATTTGAAAAGTTGTTTAGAAGAGAGAGATGGAGATTGCAACATAGCTTTTGAATGTGTGACGATCGTGGCAAAGCAACGAGTACACACTATCATAGCAATTAAGGACGCTAGAGAATCACGCCCAAATTAAATTAAAACCGTTTAATATGCCGATTGCTGGTATGCGAACGATGTTGCGATAAATTCGCGTAGTATATTTAACCAAGCGATTGTTAAACAAAAGAGCGTAAAGGATTACAAGTTTCGGATTTCCATTACAGTTACAGAGTACAGACAGTACAGAGCAAGCGGCGATATTTATGTGTATTTATGCAGGCTCGCTGCAGATGCGGCCCCTTTTACTGAAATTGTCCCGCGATTTTAAGATAAACTTTTTGTAGATAGTATCATTGTTTTTGTGTGCAAGTAGCAGTTGTTTTTATCATTTAAATGCGTTGTAAGCCGCCGAGGATCGAAATAACGCCGGTGTTTTATGGAAACGTGCTTGCAGATGCGTTTTTATTTCAATGGATGGAATTGCTATTGAATATTTAAAAATAGACTAGCTTAAGCACGTGGCTTACGTGATACCAGAATAAAAGGCATTAATTTTTTCAAGCTACAATATATTATTATCTACTTAGTAATTTTTTTTCTATTTTTTGCACGATAGATTCAATTCACAGTATACTACACAATTAAATTGTTAATGTTTTACGAATTTCAAAGGACGTAATAATATATTTTAGCAGTTTACCACTAAATAAAAATGAAGATGGGAAAATTCAGCTGTTAGTTAATTATAAATGAGATGCGAATGCACATTGCACAATTTACAAAATTACAAGTTAAATGTAAGTTTTTGTGTGTTAAAACTATTCCAAAAACACACAAGCATATTAAAATGTTAAAAAGTCTATTCACAACCTTTTTCACATTGAAACGAGCACATTCAAGACTATTCCCACATTTTAATTGCTCATGAGTGGGCTATTTACGAGGAAATAAAAAGTCCTCAATAAGCCCGCATCCTGCACAAAGCGAACAAACGGTGACCCGGAAAGATGAAATATTTAGCAAACGAGATTACTTTTATCTCAGCGCACTCCATTCCTAGGTAATCTAACTTGCAACTACATAACAACGGTGTATCATGGAATAAGCGAAGTTCGAAATTGAAACTGTAAGTTTCGGAATTGCAGCAGCTCAGCAGCGCTAAGTCGAAAGACAAAAGAACATCGCAGCTCTTAAGATTTCTATTAAGATCCTGCACTCTATTGTGTAGATGGTTATCGTTGGAACAATCCAAACAATGGCCGTTAACTTGTTCTATAAAATGTTCCTGTCTTGTCTGTTGGTGATTCAGGGCAATACCCTGAACACGGAAAAAAGAAATAGTGCGATAGGATATTTGTATTTTATTTCAGGTATACATTATAAACACGTACATTATAAGAACCGTTTTAATTATTTCGGTTAATCTACATTAGTGTAAGTTTGCAAACTTACGAGTACTACAAAATAATTTAAATTTACGAGACATCGTTATTTAAATTGCACGTTTTGTAAAGATTGCTCACCACCAGCAGATAGATTATAACAAATGCCTTTACAATTTTTTAATCGTCACGATTACAATGCACGAGCTGGCCCCGATCTTTTTCAGCTTACAATATTTAATTGCGTCTTGAATGGCGTCGGTGGCGATGTCAGGCTTGCAGCGAAGTGGCAGATTCAATTACTGGTGCGGCCGCTCGCAACGCGCTGACTAACTTTATATTGTATGACATTTTTATTAGATTTAAGTAAATGTGATTATTATAAATAATGATGATTATTTATTGCCTACAACGTCGGTCTTTATATTATTATGTTTCCAAAAGATGCCATATAACATCAAACTATGGATTCTTGGACAACCGCTTTCCTTTAAATTCGATTATACATGTTCGTCTAATTCCTTCTCTAGTAACTTGTAACGCTTAGAATTTCTTATAATTATTATAATTACCTCGATTAAAAGGTTTAAAATCATTTTATACTTTTAAAATAGAACCCTAACAATACAGAAACACAATTTTTATTAATGAATTTCCCGGCTGCCTTTTATTTTTCTTCGGTGAAAAACCTAACACAGAAATTTAGAACTCAGCATTTTAAGACTTGATTAGAAAGCGTCGCATCGCTTAGTATAATGGCTTGCAGTGCAGTTGTCTTATGCAGGATTTCATTTAAGATAATGTTTCTGGAAGCGCCGCTGCGAGTGTAGCGCTAATATGGCCGTTTGAAACAATAATAGTTGTTTTAATTGTATTGCATGCTTCCTCGCATGGCTCTGGTACTTGATGGTTCTTGTACGTTGATAGCTATGGAGCGATTGCATGTTTGAATAACTAACATATTAAGGGTACAAAATAAATCAATAAAATAATAGGATGACCAATATTTTTTGTTAGTCAATACCGGGACACACGATCATTCGTTACTACGCTCACGCGCAAAATGTATTTTTTCTAATCTGAATAAAATTGCTGATAACAACATAATATAATTATTAAAAATTGAATTAATAAACAAAATTATATTCAATTAAGAGGCGAACAAATTAAATTTGCACGAATAATTATTGGAAATTTGTGGAAATCGCACGCATGATTATATTTTTTAATATTTACGAATGATATCAATGAATGTGGAATTCATTTCATCGGATTGACGCAACTCAAAGTGAATCGTTTCGATCGAGCTTTTCCTGTGTTATTATCAGTCATTATGTTTACACGCTACAGGGTTGGAACAATATCAGTTAAAAAGTAATCTATTAAACGAGTTTATTTATTGCTACACATATTGGAGATCTTCAGCCTGTATTATATTGTCATCATAGGCGGTTCAATAGTTTTAGTTTATACTAAAAACATACTTAAGCTTTTACATAATATTATACAATATTAATGTTACCAATTACCAATTATTCGAAAATTTAATAAAACTTCAAGAATTTCATATTCAGAAACTCTACAAATAGTTCTAATGTCTTCAAAAAAGTGTTTTTATGTATATAGAACTTCAATTGTTCTAAAAATATGTAAAAGCAGTATTGTATAAAATAATAAACTTTCAGTTACTAGCCCTATTGGCCACTGGAAATATTTCCAATCACAATCGTATGAATTTATCATGATTTGCAGATATTCCATTACTCTACAATTATAAATGAAATTTCAATTTCTGTAACACGAAGCTCAAACGCAGGAGGGTATGAGAAATTCAATTATTTTCATAAAAGTTTGAAGTAAAACGATATGTCTTATTTCTTACGAGCTATTTGTTTTAATCGATGGAAAGTAATGCGTCCAAGGAGTCATCAACCTATAAGTAGGAGACTTAAGACGACGAAGGGCTCGTAGCTTCGGGTTTCAGTCTAGCTGCTAATCCCACCGTCTCCTGTATCCCGGATAAACACTCGAGTTACTCGCCGGGGTCACAAGGCACCAACTAATCAAATACACTCAATTCTCTTTAAAGCATTCGCTCCTCTGAGACAGGCTTTGTGTTGTAACGAGATAAATACGAAGACATGACGGCCTTTGACGGCATTATCGCCAATTGTCAGATGGGAAACCTCCTAACTATGTTAATAATTGTCAAGTGAATTTCGTCATTTTATACTTTATTTCATATTAAAAACAGTTAATGTAATGTTCTGTATTATGTTATTTAAGTTACACCATATGCTTAATAGATAATATGCTTGTTGCCCTACCAGGTAACAGTTTGTCTTGCAACGTTTACATTCAGAATGCCAATAGCTTTGTATACTTTTTTAAAATTATTTGTGGATGATAGGTATTTATTTATTAATTTGTTATTTATGTTCAGTATAATTTAACAAAATTATTTTAACTTCAATAAAATGACCAGTGTAAATAATACAATAAAACAGAGGAATAGATTAAGCTATAGTTTAAATATCTCTACATTCACAAATGGCTGGTAAACCTAACTGCAATGGACAAATTAATGTTTGTTTCTCTCTTTAAACTGTTATTTTCTAAACGAGGTTCGCAGTAAGCAATGAAACACAGTTAAGAGTACGTTTTTATTCAATGTGTGTGTTTTATTATCCTCTTATTGTCTTCTTACGAGAATATTATACATTTAATACTATTATTTTATTATTAATGATGAAATCGTGACGTGCTAAGTGCCAGTTTGACTGGTATTATAAGAGACTTCTTTTATACAGTACTAGCTTACCACCCGCGGCTTCTCCCGCTTTGTCTAAAACCTAATAAATTATATACTAAAACCTTCCTCTTGAATCACTCTATCTATTAAAAAAACCGCATCAAAATCCGTTGCGTATAGTTTTAAAGATTTGAGCATACAAAGGGACATAGGGACAGAGAAAGCGACTTTGTAGTGATAGTGCTATATAGGTGCTATTGTTAAACGACATATAAAACAATAAACGTTGAGTTAAAAATGTAGATATATAAAAGACATTGAAATAATTTAGACGTACTATTAAAATATAATATTATCATTACTATAATAGATGATAATAACATCATTATTGTTGTATAATAATATATAATTAACTGGGCGATTATCAAATTACGTATTGAATAAAACAATCCCTTAAAACCTTTTTTTAACAAATAAACAAAAACATTCATTGCGGTTTTACCAAGGTTTTACGAAAAATTAAAAACATTTTTGTCAAACCAAATGTCACTTTAAATAATTATATTGACATTAATAAAATATATATTAATATATTAATTAATATATTAATTAATATTTTATTCAATAAATAGGTTAAAATGAGTGTAACATTCAGTAAGAAGAAAAGAATCAAATACCATGATGTGGTTTATGACAATACGGAGAGAGATTCGATTCCGAATCGTGGATATTATTCGGTATTGGTTTCGAACATGATGAAAGAGGATCCTTCTGAAGAAGTGTATGCAAAAAAACGCATGAAGCTTATGTTACAGGTACTTTTATATTTATATTAATTATTACTAGCGACCCGCCCCGGCTTCGTACGGGTGCAATGCTGATACTAAATACACTACAGAAAAACTGTGAACGTTGTATATAAAAACATAGCGGCCCGCTCCGGCTTCGCACGGGTATAAAATAATATATAGCCGGGCGGCCGGCCGGTACCGCCGCAAACGCTACGTCCCGCAATTTTTAAATCTGTAATATCTTCGAAAATATTCACTTAAATCTTACGGTGTAAAGGGCCATATAGATCTATATTAAATGAAAAATGTATTCGAGGTATTTAATTGGTTAAGGATTAATGTTGTATTGGTTAAAATCGCATCGAAAATTAGCCATTATTTGTCGTAAAAAGTAAATGACAAAAAAAGTTATTGTGGGTTATCCATAGGAGATAGACATGTGCCACCGCGGACTTTTCTGTAGACCTTTTCAATGTGTATAATACTTAGTATATTATTTTGATAAAATTCGTAGGGTTCAGCCTGCGTTTGCAATGTAAGCGGAAAAAATGTAATTTTTTACGACATCACATTAGAAACCTCAAAAATAACAGTACTTCTCCACTATTTAATGGATGTTATTATACATATAAACCTTCCTCTTGAATCAC
>CAJQZM010040495.1:33303-73804 GCA_907164665.1 Colias nastes | reverse complement strand
TATACTAAAATGCTCACTTGTCAACGTTGCTACCTCCTATACGATTAGGCTTCACATACATTCAATGCATTTAAAATTTAATACTACGACGTAATTCAATATGAAACTTGTTGATGTGAATTGAAGTATAAAAAATATTTTTTGTGATGATGATAAAACTAAAAATAATATTATGAAGGAACTGGGTTGAAGTCCCTTCATAAAAAAATGTGTGCGTGTACTAGAGTACACACGTAAGAAGTGAAACTTCTTTATGACCTTATTTTTCAAAAAATAATTTACTATCTACACTAATATTATAAAGAGGAAAACTTTGTTTGTTTGTTTGTTTGATTGATTGTAATGAATAGGCTCATAAACTACTGGACCGATTTTAAAAATTCTTTCACCATTCGAAAGCTACATTATCCACGAGTAATATAGGCTATATATTATCACGCTAAGACCAACAGGAGCATAGCCACGCGGGTGAAACCGCGCGGCACAGCTTGTATACAATATTACAGAAATACGTTAGTCTGAACACGCTCGTCGTTTCGCTCCTCGCTACCTATTTAAATATTTACACCAGCCGCTGCTGCAACTCGCTCGCTTCGCTCGCTCGGCTCGTGCGGTAGTTCAAAAATCAAAAGTTAACCTAAGATGCTCGTCGCTTCGCTCCTCGCTACCTATTTAAATATTTACACCGGCCGCTGCTGCAACTCGCTCGCTTCGCTCGCTCGGCTCGTGCGGTAGTTCAAAAGTTAACCTAAGATGCTCGTCGCTTCGCTCCTCGCTACCTATTTGAATATTTACGCCGGCCACTGCCGCGACTCGCTCGCTTCGCTCGCTCAGCTCGTGCGGTAGTTCAAAAGACCAAGGGAGACGCCAAAAAATTCGAGTTATATAGAGTTTTCAACTTATAAAGGATTTCGACTTAGGCGGATTTTGATTGGACATAAAGAGTTTGAGGTTTATTCTTATAAATATTGAATTCACAAAATCATAATTGAACACCAATCAAGCAAACACGTGTTAACGTGAGTCATAGATTTATTAATGTTTTAAAAAATTCAATCAAAAACTGAGGTTAACTTTAAAATACAATTTTAGAAAAATAAATACCACAATTAAATTATAAATTATATATTATATTATAATTATATTAATAATATATAAATATATATATATATATATATAATATATAAATAATATAATTATATATATTATATTATATAAATTATTAAATTAAATAGATACCATAATTCCACCCACGTGTTAGTGTATTGAAAAATACAATCCAAAAGTGAGGTTAATCATAAATAACTTAGAAAAATAAATACCATTATTACACCTAAGTATTAGAAAAATAGATGTAATTACTTATTTACTTTTTTATAAATTCACTGGAATTAGAATTAAAACAAACCCTTTGATTTTGCTGATCACTTTAATATAACATGTATAATATAGTCACGAGTACGGCGTAACGCAAAAATGTCACGAGTACGGCGTAACGCAAAAATGTCACGCGCGCGGCGTAACGTAACGCAAAAATGTTACACAAAATTTTTGTCCACCCCCGATAAAGAAGTTTCACTTCAATAACAAGATCTTCACCCGCGGCTTCGCCCGCGTTTTCAAAGAAAAACCCGCATAGTTCCCGTTCCTGCGGGATTTTCTTGCTACAAAGTAGCCTGTCTTGTTTTGGGTCTTCAGCTACCTACATACCAAAATTCATTGTAATCGGTTCAGTAGTTTTTACGTGAAAGAATAACAAACATCCATCCATCAAATCCATGTACAACATGGCAACAAACATGGATAATTTCCTTACCTGTAAATTAAAACTGATCAATATTACATATTATTGATTTTATATCTAGGTATGTGTAATGTGTATTTCCCATTATTCTCAGTCTTTATAATTTATGTAATTTCTCTGTATTCTTCGTAAATAATTATATATCATTAGTCTTAGTGATCTACCAAATTACCCAAGTCTTTTTACTATAGATCTAACTACGTAGTTGTAATTTTTTAGGCAATAGAACATAATTATAGTAATCTCATATATATGTAAGATAACTTTGTAATTTAATAACAAGGAAAGCTAATATTGGTTTATGTTATTAAATTAAAAATAAATTATATTAATATTTTATTTAGTACTAGCTGTGCCCGGTGGTTGTACCCGCAGTGCTCCGTTCCTGTTGGTCTTAGCGTGATGATATATTATAGCCTGCTTCTCTCGATAAATGAGCTGTCTAACACCGAAATAATTTTTCAAATCAGACCAGTAGTTCCGGAGATGAGTAAGGTCACAGAAACAATCAAACTCTTCCTTATAATATTAGTACATAAAATTTGTTATTATTTAATACGGATCAAAAAATTCCAACAAGTGAATGCACACCTTTATCGGATTCACATCATAAGCGACATTACGATCACTTAAAATGCGTCAATGATATCCAAAGGAATTCACTTAAATACGACACTTTTTATTTTAACCTTTACTTCGGAAACCTTTGATTTTGTGAAGGTATCATTTGCCCTCCAAAACTTCGTATCGACATTTCATTTTATCTGAATTAATATTAATTTTTATATAAAAAATAAAGAAAATTTCATGTAAATTCATGTTTTAAATAGATCGAATGTAAAAGTCCCACATTTTTTTAGTAAGGTGAATTCAAACATACAGACAGACAAATAAAACTTTTTACTGCTAGCCAACTTCAAGAGAGGACAAGAGTTATATTCGAAGAGTAGGTTCGATTCCCGGTGGATACTTAACCGATGTTTAATGCATATACCCGGTAATTTACCACAAGACGTGTGGTTTAAAATCCCTTTAATATGCTTAACAAGCCGCGCTTCGCGGTTTCACCCGCGTGGCTTCCCTCTTGTTTGTCTTAGAGTAATGATATGTAGCCTTCCTCGATAAATGGGCTATCTAGTCTATCTATAATGGACCAGTATTTCCTGAGATTAGCGCATTCAAACAAACAAACAAACTCTTCAGCTTTATAATATTAATATAGGTTACTTGCAAATTAATAGGAAAACTTAATATTTTGTTCTTAACCTTTTTGAGAAAGCAACTTTCCGTTAATGTAAAACAAAGATTAGGCAAACGAGCGTTTTGAGCTAATGACTCTACCTGAGGGCATTCGGCTAATGAAGGCTTTGATAAATAGTTTTAAATGCTACGTTACATCATATTACGCATGTAAATTTACCTTTTTACATACGTATTATTATTAAACTAATGAACAACCGCGACTTCGTTCATGAACATCAATATGATAAATACTATCTACAGCCGATGTTTCTTTTTATTTGTTTGTAAGTTACCTTTCAATATTTCACATTTATTAAAAGCATTTGAAGGCTATAAAACTAAATATTAAACTTTCTTTTAATTTATTTAAGTGTTCATCCTATAAAAATTCTCATCACAATAGAAAAATAAAATACCAGCTAAAAGTTTACATGTATATTTGTTACCTAACGCGAGATACCATTGCCTGAAATTCAAAAGAACCTTATCACTACATCTCTGCAACATCTTTTCAATTAGCTAATGAATGTGCGATCGCAAACGCATTATCAAGTCCGTTGTGTACAGTCAACAAAAAAGGTAACAACATAATTACAACCAAATTGCTGGACGCAACGTTGTAGCAACGTACATCGTCCCACGCGCACTTATGTTATAGCCATCTGACCTCTTACTTTCGTCAGGCTTCAATCAGCTTAATCATCGAGTTAAAATGCAGGTCAAGATGTGTCTAGCAGCTATTTGGATTTATTTTAGATGCGTTAAGTTTTGAGATATAAAAATACAATAAACTTTTATACTTTTCCACAAAAAAGGTCGACCGAAAAGGTCAAAATCTAGAAGACATCAATTTTCTATCAAACAAAAAATAATTACAAGAAAGCATGATGATGTATGACTTAATTATCTATTGAATGATCATCATCCATACCAATAAAGATCGATATTAATATGTACAATGTACATAATAAAAAGGTGCGGTTCATCTCGATACCAATAATTGTAATACATATATTAACCCATTGAGCCCCGAACGGCCCGATCGGTCCACGACACAATAGATTTTCTATTGTGTCTGTGATTCCGGGGCCTGAGTTATAATACGTCTACAATCTACCATAAACCTAAAATAGATCTATATTTATATCATTGCAGTTTATGGTCTGATTCCATATAATAACAATATGGTTTAAACTTTGTATGGTCTATCCAGTTTTAGTAAATGTAACATAACGTGCATAGTGCATACCTAATCCTATGCAATAATAATGTAGGTAAACCTTGTAGGTAGAGTACAGAGGGTCCGTACTTAGAAAAATAAATTTCTCGGTCTGCCAGGACAAAATACAGATCACTGAAAATTTATTTCAAATAAATGGAATTTGGGGTATAAGTTTGCTGTATACCTATTGGAAATAAAAGCAATACTAATATTATGCGAGAGTTTTCACGGTTATGGAAATAAATTGAAAAATAAGGGTTAAATAAGTAAGCCATTATTTTTTTTTTCAAAATTTCTTATCTAAAGGGTTTAAAAACGGAAAAAAAATTGTTGAAGCCATTCGGGTTAAGACCTTTGATGCAAGTTTCACAGGCCTTAGATAAAATATGTTAGGTATATCTAAATAGCCGTTATAAAAAGAAAAAATAGTATCAAGTCTGAATTGATTTCGAATCAAAATCAACACAAACATACACAATCTTCTTGAAATAATCTACTTTGCATAAAATGCATTAAACTGGGTAATTAGGTGACTGTAATGAACAAGTTCACATCAAACATCCATACATGTAGCTCATGATTTATTAATGAAGACATCTTTATTCTTTACTCTGATTAGGTAAAACTGTAATAGTATTGCCATATCTGAAAGGTCGTCTGTTACCAAATGCAGTGTTGACATGCATAATATAAACGCATATTGTTTAGATGCATCGTGGTATTTATTGGGTTCTAATTTGATTGAATTTTATTGAAAAGCACATTTTAAACTATACTGATAGGAAAAACTGCACACTGCATTATCTTCCATATTATGGAAGCTTATCCAAATTTAAGTAGTACTTACGAGATAAAAAGCTAAAACTTGGTAAAGGTGCTATTGGAAAGATGCTTCGAAGTATAACATTACCTTATTAATAAAATATGTTTGTTTAATGTACTCGTCCATTTAGATTCGGTTTTATTACACGATTCATGGATTTTACATTTTACACTGATTCTTCAAACATATTTCACAGCGAATTTGGTCCCAGATAGACAGACGATGAACTAAATTGACGAAGGAAGTAGAACTTTAATTGGCAATGACTGTCACGGGATATTAAAGTGTTTAAAAGCTAGCAGCGTGCATAAAAGGTAGTCTTTGATATTTATAATATACTAGCGGTCCGCCCCGGCTTCGCCCGCGGTACATATTTCGCAATAAAAGGTAGCCTATGTTCTTTCTCAGGGTCTAAAGATTATCTGTGCCAAATTTCATCAAAATCGGTCCAGTAGTTTATGCGTGAAAACCATACATACATACATACATACAAACCTTTCCTCTTTATAATATTAGTATATAAGTATTGACCGAAATATGCTTGGAGCTGGAAAAGCCTTTTCTGAATTTATAATTCCATCACTAGAAATTAATGATTTAGTAGTATGAAGGCATTTCTTCTGTTTCTATCCGATGTAAATCGAGAGGAAAAATTAGGGAGGAATTGCATATTTGTAATGGCATATTTCAAATAATATAATTTTACGAAAGCCATCAAATGCAGAATGAAGACGTATCACGTCATCGATGTAGTTTTTAACCTTACATAGCCATAATTGATACCTTGAATTATCGGCAAAAAAGACATAAGTTCTGAATTCTGAACATTTAACGGTAAATCGATTAGTTTCATTTAATTTGTCCTTGTTAATGCCAATTTTATATAATTAACTGAACGATTTTAATGGCTCAAAAGATGTATTTCTCAGCTCTGATTTCAGATAAACTTTTTGAATGTTTAGTTTATATTTTCGTTTGTGCGAACGCGTTTGTATACGAATTACGTCAAATTTATTTTCATTATTAAATAACAATTATATTAATTTATCATGTCAGTAGTAACAATAAATCCCAGACTAATATATGAAAAAAAAAAATTATATTTCTACACATAATGACTGAGAATTGGTTTATTTAAGAATCAATTTTATCTATCTATCTATCTATCGGATATTGGATTTTTATTCAATATTGAGTAAGAATTAAATTGAAAATTATTTATATGCACTCTTTACTATAATTCCAAGATTTATGTTATCAGAAAATCTAGAATATAATGACCTACAAATTCAGCGTTTTGCACTCATGCCACGATTTTTGATAAGCTTAATCTGTAGTTAGGTGTTATTATAGTATTAGTATTTGAACTATCAGATCACCTAGGACACCATTATTTCTTTATAGCCCTTTGTTCTCACATGATGTGTAAAATTGTAAATATCAAACGTTTTCGTAACGATGTCAACATTTTTGGTAGAAAATCGATAATAAAATATTAAGGTAAGGTATGGTAAAATTTTTATAACTTATAAGATTTAATTTCGAAACATAATTAATAAATTTTAATAAATTAAATTAATAATACTCCTATGTTAATAATGTTCTATTTTCAAGTACGATTCGCAATAATGGAGGAATTATTATTTAAATCTACATATATGGACGAAGTACGTCCGTAAATTTTAAAAATTCAATCTATAGATTGCATTACTTGAATTATTATTCCTTAAGCTTTTGTTGTTAAAGCTTAATTGGTGTTAAATGAATAAGAAGTACCTAACTTAAAATTAAAGTAGTTTAACTTTCAAACTACCGTTATGTTTCATGTTCATGTTTTCTTATGATTGTACATTTATAAGTAACTTTTAAAAGTCTGAATTCTCAGCAGGTACCTTCCTAACTTTATCGGTTTGCTTGTTACCTTTCGATGACACATAAACCACTGAACGGATTTCGAAGAATTTTGATATTGATAAATGCAATCTTGGCATCGCTCTCATTAAATTTAGAGAGGATCAAAACAGAAAAGTTATAGTAGGAACTCCTGCGAGTTTTATAAAAAGCTCGATGAAGCTCTTGTTCTTAGTTTTCTCTAACTTGGGAAAATCACTTCTATTGTAGTGCCAGTTGTTAGTAGCTGTCTTAAAGATATTAAATAAGTAATTGTTATTACAATAAATCCTTAACATAACTTTGTTGGTTCTTTCTATGTTGTTGTGGATTAGTATTAGTGCCAGTAGTTGTCTAAATAAAGATGTTAAATAATTGTTATAACAATAAAAACCTTAACATAACTTTGTTGGTTTTAAAATAACTTGTTGTGGATGTTAATAATGGCATTTCAAATACTAACATGATGAACATTGTTATGTCACAAACATGGAAGTCATGTTCTTAATAACCTTCTACAACTGATTCGCGGTATTCAGTCCAAATTCCTTAAGCACAAAGCGGATAGGTCAAGTACCCTGATGTACCCATTTGGGTAACAATACATTTATTATACCACAATAGATAGACCTTGGTATTTCCTTAAATACGTTTTGATTATTGTTACTGTCATATAATGTTAACGCTTCGTAGCATTTTGGATTTGAAAAATTAGAACATGGTGTTCTTATTTGATTATGAGATGATTATGAGTTTATTATTGAGAATAATAAGATTTTTTATGGATCTAAAATGTGATTCATTGCTGCGTTCCCAGTTTACTGTCTTTTTTCGATGGTAGAACGATGGTATAAATTATATGATGAACACATTGAAATCTGGCAAAGTCTTCTAGTTCATTACTAGTATTCCGCCCCAGCATCACCCGTGATAAATATAAAACTAAAACACTCATATATTATATTATCGTAACGTGCACATCCAACGGTGAAAGAATTTTTGAAAGTTTAAATGTTTGTCCAGTAGTTTCTGAAATTAGCACATTCAAACAAGCCCATTAACTTTATATTACTTATGTATCTATAGATTCACAAATATGATTTTTCTCCATGAATAAATTAATAATATCATAGTAAAGCAGCAGTGTTTGAAAAAAAATAGGAACTTCAACATCTCAATCAGAAGAACTGTGTCTGTAAATAAAAAATAAACTACTTAATTATAGAAACATGTAACCTTAATAATATAGTTTTTTATCGAATCACACACAAGTAGTGATCTAATCTAATTGCTCGAGTGTTTGTAAAAAAGTGAAGTTCTATAATATACAGGATGTTGGTTACGTAATCTATTTAAAAATTGTGTAGAGATAACTATGAGACGAAAATTAAAATAAAAAAGACAACTCTGCGGCATTCGTATTTTATTAAGTTTATTTTGCAAGAACGAAACATTTATTAATAAGAAACTTCGCATTCCTAATTAAAAATAAATTAATATGCTATGAATTAAAATGAAAAGAATTAAAGCAGTAAAGATATTTTTGTTTTACACGTATTAGGTACATTTATAATGGTATAAATATATAGTTAAATATATTATATAGTTTTCCCATTTCTGTCATATTTTATTTTTCATTTTCAATAATTATTTATGTACCAGACAAAATAAATAACATATAAGGCAACTATCACCACGGGCGAAGCCGGGGCGGACCGCTAGTATTAATTAAAATGTTAAAGCTTAGTGCAAAGAGCTTTTAAACATAAATCTAGTTCAGCGCCATCTTTTGGTCGTTGGAAGCGATTTTACGCTCTCTATCAGGTCACTAAATAGTATCGATCGATATTGGAACATTATCAATCGATTTTTGTATCATTCACTAGATGGAGTTGTTTATAATTTACATAAAATTAAAATTTATTTAACAACTTTACTTACAAATCCTGAATTTTACTAACGAAATGAATACATTTAAAGAGAAGATAATGGATACAATGGTAAGGTAAAGTTTTGTAATAATAAGACCATAGTCTATTTCACTAAAATCTTAAATCAGTATGCACCTATAAATATAAATGATTTAATTTAAGCTTACAAGTGCATGCAAATGGAAAATAATGTGTTTACGAAAAGCTCACCGAATGGTCAAAGATTTAAAAGGATAAGGAAACAAATAAAAGATCATGTTATCATGGAAAAGATTTATATTTGATTCAACAACAATGAATAATATGTTATGAATTAAGATTACAGTATGTAAACAAAATAAATTATAATTCTCTATACTCGTACGTATTATTAATTAATAGTAATACCCTGTATTGGGATCAAAATTTTGATTTTGATTTGGACCACTGAAATCTTCTCTAAATGAGTTCCCTTCAGTAGGAGATCTATCAGGGAATTCGGATATATAGCTCTCAGTTCCTGTATGCAATGTTGTAGAAGCTGGTGTTGTAAAATATTCGCTTGTAGTTGACTTATAGATATCACCTTTAGGTGTATTTGCTTCTGTGTTTGATTCATCCGAATCTGCTAAAATTCTAGAAGTATATAATCTTGTCACGAACGTAGCAGGCGTAACATAGGTTGATTTTAACGGAGTAATTGTGTTTTTATAGCCATCAGGGCTTGAAACAGTGTTGCCCGTTAAAGAAGGCGTAGAAGTTTCATAGTTGTAACTTTGACTCGTTTCATATATTGGATTACCAGAATATGCGTTATTACCATCTTCAAATGTCGGATTTTGTTCAGTACTAATTTGTAGACGTCGTTTACCATATTCTGTATCCATATCTTTTAGTGGGTTTTCACCAATCTTGGTCTTTGATATAGAGCCTTTTGTTTTGTGTGTCAAACGAGGCATGTATTTCTTGTAACCATACTTTTTATCATCGTAAGACCCTAGAAGATAATAAATTGTGAGTTATAAAACATACAACAAAAAAAGAGCGTGTGCCGAACACACGTGTCAGAAGTGAAACTTCTTTGGCAAGATTCAAAGATACCAAAATCTTCGTCTAATTTAATGACTTGACGGTATTGCCATGTCTTGAAATTTTACTCTCAACGCGCCTAAAGAAGTTTCTCTTCAAAAAGAACAATTAATAAGAAACTATCTTACCATCATCAAATTTTCCAGCTGCTTTATTTTTATACGCCTGTTCAATAACTCTTTGTATTTCTTTAGGTATTGGTGGTGCAGTTGGTAAATGATTACCTCGGGGTTGAAATCCATTCTCATCAGCAGTATACTCTATTTTATATACCATACCGTCATCACCAATATACGAATACGATCCTTTTGCTTTTACCCCAGCGTCAGCTGTTCCGCTTTCATCAGCATGAATGCCATTCGATGTATCAAAGCTATATGAAAAACCTCCTGGTATGTATTTGTTTTCATAGTTAAGTGTTATTGCATTTTTGTCAATTGCATCTCGGTGTCTTGCTGGATATTTTATAGAAGTATCAACTCCCTGTGATGTTTGTATAGGAAAGAGCCTCGATTTCAAAGAATCTTTACCAATGACAGAAATAGGCATTTTTGTGAAGGTATATTTGATATTTTCAATCATGTGTGCAACTTTAGGGTTCGTTTTGCTGATAGGCGTGGAGGTAATATCGTAGTTGTGAGGTATTTTTTCATTAAAACCTTTTTCCATGTTATTAATTATTTTAGATGGTTCTGTTTCTTTATCCAGGTCAGTACTAGTAGATTCATTTGAATGCATAGAAATGACCTTTGTTACTTTGGATGCAGCATTGGGAATGGAGACAGTTTTAATAACTGAATCATCTTGAATACTCATACTAGGATTTGAGATTATCACAGGTTCATGTACATCATGGTTATATTGATAACTTGTTGATGTTTTTGGAGTGCTAGTTCTATATTCTACAGGAATATTTGTAGTTTGAGTAAACATAAGCGATGGTATTGATGTAGAATGGGGATTATAATAACTATCATGATGAGTTCCCGGTGTTGAAGTTACTATTTGTATATTACCGTCATATATTATAGTATTTCTGTCATCAGGTGTAGTATTGAATGTAGATTCACTATCAATTGATTCATATGCATCGTTGTGGTAGTTATCCTTCGGCAATTGCAGTTTTTCATCTTCAAATACACCTCCAGATAAATGAGCTCCAGAGGGTGGAAGGTAGCTTCGATCTAGCTTCTCTCCGCCAGCCAGGCTAAAGGCAACCAAAACCTGTAAAAAAATAAGCTTGGTATAATGCATTGTCGTTTCTTTTGTTATAACTGAGCGGATAGATTTATTAAAATTGTGACATAATCTTCCAAAAATTTTTAGGCTTTTAAATTTGTTTAGAAGGATTACAAACCCATAGAATCTTCATCTTTCGATGCATTGGCATCAGATATCACGATTGATATGTGCCTAGTGTGATCGAAAATTGATATTTATAGTATCTAAATTATCTAATGTCTATGGATGCATTACGTGACGGACAGACAACGTGACAAAAATCTAATTGTGGCCGTCATACCTATAATGATGAGATAATTTTACTATTTCGTCAACGCATTGTCGTGATCATGAAAACATGAACCTTGACCTTTTAAATTTTTGTTCATTAATTTCGGATAAAAATTATTTAATTAGGCACTGATAATAATTAATAAGATATTCTGTTCACCAAGACTTAGAAATCCCCTATGTGAAAAAGTTCAATAATAATTACAAGAACGACCGTGTCCGAAGCTTTGCTTGTGAAAAGATATGTATAAATTGTTGGAAAAGGAGAATTAGCTGAACTATTTTTTTTTTATAATAAGGAAAATTCAGCTAAAGAGTACAGGTAAGTGTTTAGTATTCTCTTATACATGATTAATTTAAATGTACGTATCTAACGTATTAAAATTTAATAATGTAATTTAAAGATATTGAGATAAAATTGCAGATTAGTAGTTTTATTCGTAGCCTACATACTTTTAATACGTTTAAATAAAATATTGGATCACATTATCATTCGCAATAACGGGCATTTATATGTAATTGAGGTCAAATTAAGCACGATAGCATCAAAAGCTTCGTATTGTCTCCAATCATTATATTTTCGGCTGTTGATCTTTGACATGTCTTGGAGGCAAATTTCTTAATATTGAAATATCGAACTTATTTCGTCTATTGTTTGTATTTTTTATTATTTTAAACAGGTGGAAGAACAATGTAACTGAAAAGTGTTATTTACTTAACGCAATTGTTAGTCCATTGAAATGTTACATTTTTTAGGCCTAACCTTGTGTTTTTTAGAGGACGTAATTTTATTTTTGTGATGTGTAGGGGGTTAGTGTGAGGTTAAAACCAAGTTTGTGGGGTCACCACCCTTGTCCCACGGCCGCCATCTTGAAAATAGCGGCTGAAATGGTTTTTACGATATAATTCTTAAACTATTTATCTGATAAAAAAAATTGTTAACAATATTTGTTGCAAATTAAATTCTCTACAACTTTGGTCTAGTAACTTTTTGTCGTAGAATTATAAATAAAAAAGTTATAAGCGAAAATGTTCAGAAATTAGAGATATTTATATTTTTCAATAAAACTTTTTTTTATCATTTTACGAAGAAATTATATCAGACCATTTTTGTAGATTATTTTTCGAGGAACAACTTTTATATACAACATTTTTTCATTACGACAATAGCTAAGGTTTTACAGCGCTCTGAAGTGAGTAGTATTTTTCTTTACTCTTAACTATACGTATATTGGCCACTGGCTCTTTTCCCAGACTCCAGAACAATGGAAGCACACTGCAAAACATTTCAGCCCTGCTTTTCGATGTAAAAAAAACGCGCTTCCAGACTCTACCTCCTGGGTAACGGGGAAAAGAGTCAATAATTAATTAAGTACAAATAATATTGCAAAATTAATTATTAAAAAAATTATAATATCAAAAAAAACAATTACTGATAACAAATTATTATTAGTACACACATAATATACGTATACTGTATAGCTAAGAGTACTGAAAAATAGTACTCACTTCGGAGCGCTGTAAAACCTTAGCTATTTACTTAATGAAAAAATGTTGTATATAAAAGTTGTTCCTCGAAAAATAATCTACAAAAATGGTCTGATATAATTTCTTCGTAAAATGATAAGAAAAAGTATTATTGAAAAATATAAATATCTCTAATTTCTGCACATTTTCGGTTATAAATTTTTATTTATTATTCTACGACAAAAAGTTACTAGACCAAAGTTGTAGAGAATTTAATTTGTAACAAATATTGTTAACAATTATTTTTATGAGATAAATAGTTTAAGAGATATATCGTAAAAACCATTTCAGCCGCTATTTTCAAGATGGCGGTCGTGGGACAAGGGTGGCGACCCCACAAACTTGGTTTTAGCTTCACACTGACCCCCCCTACACATCACAAAAATAAAATTGCGTCCTCTAAAAAACGCAACCCCAAATGTAACTTTTCAATGGACTATGTATGTACAGGTTCATGTAAGTGGTCGTTTTTATATTGGAGTAGGTAGGTAAGTGGTAAGTTTTATATAGGAAGAGGGATACAGGGTAATCTAGATATTAACTAGCAAAGGAGCGGCCGGTGCACTTGATGTTGACTTGATGTTAGATGAAGTCTAGAAATTAGAATATAATGACTTTATTTTAAAGCATTGCTAAAAATAAATAATTAAGGTTCAATTGAACACATTTTGCACCTACCTGAATGGAAGATTCAAGTGCAATATCCTAACATAAAATTTAAGATAACAATTAAAAAAGTTCGACATATCGCACTATGTTATGTAATCAAATTCATCTTGAAGAAGCATACCATTTAAGTACATGTTAAAAAATCAATCTAATTACAAGAAGATGTAAAGTTTACAAACTTTCTGACGTTATCGTGATCTTTCTGACTGAAAGGTTGATTTGACTAATTGACATTAGATAAAGCAAACTCAGCATGTTCATGAATATTTTGTTTGACAGTTGATAGTATCTCGTTGTTCGCTGAAATTATCAGAAGTAGATCTTGAAAGCATGCACTGATGTGTAATTTTATACAAGTTGTATAAAGCCGGCTACTCACGTACCTGCCGCTGGGGCAATATTGGAACAATCTCGGTTGCACGGCGGTCGCAGCAATTTCAGCTGTTCTCTAAATTGTCCCTGCTTGCCTATACATATCACAAATTTAAGGAGCCAATTAAGGGTGCAATTCCAATATTGCCCCTGCTGTAGGTAGGTGAGAAGTCGGTTTAACTAATATAATGTTGATTCTACCAGTACTGTTCATTAAAATTATCAAGTTTGGTGTAATGTTTAGTACGTAATTGTTGTGTTACGAGTTTCTATGCCAATATTATCAAGAGACATTTGTATTTTTAAATGTAATGGATAAACTAAAAAAACAACTAGATGGTGTAAAGATTTCTTTTGTAATGAATAAACTCAAAAATTGCTGGATGGTGTTTAAAATTTATTTCACCAGCAGATAGAGACAGTATTTCTAAGTAACTAAAGCTATTTTAATATAGTGTAATTTTTATGTTAGCTACACTCGGATTAGGTGTAAAGACTTTTGATGGTGAAAATGATATGCTAAAAAATAAATTAATAAAAATGCATAGAGAATATTGCAAGATTGTTTATCGTAATATTTAAATTGATGCTATTACTTATATAAGGCGTATAAATGTAATTAACGTATGATGAAGTGCATGATTATCGACCATTAAAACTGGGGTCAATTATTTTAGTCAATCATCTTCCATCTATTTTAGAATAATATATTAAAAATCTAATTAAATATAGACATCAAATCTTACTAGTACTTCTTACTCATTATTTTAGAAAGGTATAGAATTATTAGTTTTCTATTCTCATAATTACCAAAGGATGCAGGACGAACTCTTTCATTCAATATCTAATAGTCATAGGTACAATTTAGTTAGAAAAATAAAACAATAAACTCTAAAAAATATAATTTATTAACTCTAAATCCGTGTCAGTTGCAGTCTATTTAATATCTGTATCTACCACCAGCTCTAGGAGGCAGATAAGTCTTGGCTCCAGTCACCAAGGGATTCTGGAAGTCCTGTTCTGGAACACCGTTCTGGGTTCTGAACGCAGCAGAGTCAGTGACGATGGTGTCGTCATTTTGAGGGTTATTAATGGTGTTAGCATTTGAACCACCGTTGTAGTTACCATAGCCTTGTTGGGAGTCGTTCTCGTATTTACCTTCAGTGTATGAGCCTGGAATAAATAATGACGATTAGAAATAAGAAGGATATAATAGAATAGAATAGAATCATATTTAGAATAGAGATTGTTTATGAATGTATTTTTTATCATAAATTGTACCTAAAGTCTTCGTTTTCACGGTGAATATATAACTGATAACATTTATTAGTAAGCATTTTTTTTTTATATTAAATACGTAATGAATCTTCAAATATAAAAAATGTATATATTTGGATAAATAGTGAAAGCATCTATGGATATAGATGCTTTCACCACCGCTTCTCATCCTAAAATTGCATTGCATAAAATTTTTATATAAATTTATAAAAATCAAATATAATTGTAGAAAACATGTTTTTGTGTTTAGCGAACTTTATTTAATCGCATGCAACTTACCATCATCATAGATGCCGGCAGCTTCATCTCTCGCGTTTTGTTCCAGAGCCTTTAAGATTTCAGCAGGGATTGGTGGTGGAGTAGGCAGATGGGCTCCCTCAGGACGGAAACCATTTTGATCAGCTGTGTACCTGTTATTAAAAATAAGTTAAGACTTGAAGTTTTATTTACTGTACCGCTAGATGATTGTTACTAGACTTCTTCTGGAAGCTCTTTTGAACCGTCATAATATCTATAGTTTTACCATTTGCCGCCGAGAAGATAGAGATATCAAAAATAGTAGAATTCATTGATTACTGAAGTTATTTATCAGATAAAGTACAGCAGTTAAAATTCTAATTGCAATGCAAAAATATATACAAACCTAATGCTGTACTGCACGCCATCATCACCAATATAAGAAAATCCTCCCTGCGCCTCCACACCGTTCGTAGCTACACCATTCTCCTCAGCAGTGATCCCGTTTTCAGTTTCAAAAGCATACGAATACGAATCTCCATCATTCACATTTTCTTGACGAAGAATAGCAGCGTTTCTTTCAAAAGCCGCTTGTGTTCTTTCTTGTCGTCCGAATGCATTGTAATTGTTACCATCTCGGTTAATATTAGCTTGGTTGTTATCATAAGTGTTGTATTGACCGTTATTGGAAGGACCAAAGTTCGCGGAATCAGAAGATCTCAATCCAAAGTTTGGTGTATCAAGGAAGTTGGCACCGCCAGAACTTTGGGCGTAGGAAGGGGGTAGGTAGGTGTTGTCTAGCTTGTCACAGCTAGACAAGGCTACCACAGCTAGTACGATGAACTGTAAATAAAATAATAAAGTTTAGATTTTTTGGTTATATTATTATTGTAAAAGATGGGCACCGAATAGAGCAGGATGTTTTTCAAGTCAATTTTTAACAAATATTTCATGAACTTCCAATTTTCACATGAAGAACATAATATAATAAAAATCAGAAACTTTGAAGACTACTCAAACTAAAATCCTTTATGGACGTGAACAGATATATATTAATTAATTATCGCCAATTTGGAAACGATAGTAACATTAAAAACGAATATACAATTTTAAAATAAGCACAGTACAGAACTACTATTATTCTTCACAAACAACTTAAACATTTATAGACAAATACTGCAATTCATAGAGCCACAAATCGCAAAGCTTATATCCACACTACCAATAAACTAAACGATACTATCCATATTGAAATAGAAAGCTTAGAAATTACCAGTTTCATGGTGAAGAACTGACTAGTTGCTACCTGGTAAACGTCTATAGTCTGAATGTTGTAAGAAAAAAATCATGTGCTTTATTTATAGTTGATGCTGATGTTCATATCGATCTATATTAATACGATGCTCTTTATTAAGTCGTGCTTCGGTGTTGTAATCCAAATAATACGCGAAATGGACGCATCACTACGCGGACGGTGTTATGCAAGACAGTGGAATATAGTTTATTTTCTATCTTTCAGACATTTGCTTATGATAATATTATGCTGTCAAATTGATAGCGATCTCAATGTTGCATGTGAAATAAAAATCTTAAGTTTAGAAACTAAATATATTGAGCAAAGATACAACTTGGTACTCAAACAATTCGGTGAAAATTGTAAAAATAACATAACAATTTCATAGTTTATTCGTATATAGCAAGGCAGGACTGAAATGAAAGGTATTGCAAGCTAGTTTACCTCTCCATAACCAAGATAAGACTCATTTCTTCATCTATCGTTATAATATTATAATGAACTATTGTATAACTATTACCTATAACAGTTCTCTCCATAACTCCATAAATGCATTAATATAAAATAACTTACTACCTACTAATAGAAAAGCTTAATTATAATATTGAATACCTACTCTTAATATAATTGCTATTTTATATGATTTTTTGTAAGCTCTTAACGAAAAGTACAAAGTTTTATGAACCAAAAGAAAACAAACTCCTAATTGCTGATTTGTGTCCTAATGCATAAACACCGTCACGTAATAAATGTAACTCCTATGGTACTATTCAATGGCGACCTTGCCAATGTTCAAGCGACCTCAATCTAAAGCTCAAATTACATTAGCAATTAAAAGATGCACTCGTGATCTTAAAATGCAGTTTATTTGTAACAAATATCGTTTGCTATTTTTTAAACTGACATTTACATTAAATAGATAATAATATGATTATTTTCGTAGTCAGTTTTTGAATGTCGGAATTTTAATGTTTTATAAAAAGGTTTATGCTAAATCGTGTGATTATATCAAGGTTTTTAGTTCCTGTCAGGACAAATAATAATACAATCATTACTATTTTTGAATCTGATTATAATAGTGTACTTAAAATGTTTTACAATACTTTTCTGTATGTTTATGTTTATATGATGCAACTCGCTAACGTTCCTAGCTAAGACATTAACAAGATTCTCTTCACTACTAGAGGACTTTAAATTATTTCTTTCTTTAATTTGCACTAGGTCTTAAGAGGCCGTATCGATTTTAAGAGTGATTTTGACTTGTTTCTTTAATTCTTTAGGAGCTCGTTTAAAAAAACTAACTACTATGTTATATGAAAGTAATGGTATAATTTAAAATTCTCTAGAATATTCGATTATATAGATTTGCCGTAACAACGTTTGCGCTCCCGTATATAATCGAAAATTCTAGAGAACTTTAAATTATTCCATTTCTTTCATAAAACATATAATATGTATTTTTTTTATTGCAAATTTTTAAGCATTAACCTATCATTTAGTGTGTATTTTTTATTTTTTTTAACTCTGTTGTAAGAACTAGAAATTCGACGCCATATACGCATAAAATTTCATCAAAGTAAGGCTATTTTAACTTAGATGTTCTTTGAATTTTTCAATAAAAGTACATAAATTGCCTCGAACATATTTTAGGATGTCTCAGTGTCTTTACTGTAGTATATTTTATAAGAAAACTTCTTCTATTAAATTCCGTGTAAAATACAAAGACACGAACGTCCCGCATGGAAAAAATTGAAACACGCCTTAGGTTATTGGCTATTAAACAAACTGGACAATGAATATCAATAAATTGTCTCGAACATATTTTAGATATTGAATGAATCTTTAATTTAAGATATCATCACACATTGTTACTAATTTAGTTTTGTTAAACGAGCTTCTAAAGAATTACAGAAACAAGTAAAAATCACTCTAAAATCGATAAGGACTCTTAAGCTAATTTGTGATTCGAACACTCCTAGGAAGCAAATAAAATGCATGTCAGGAGGTTCTGCTCTTCCGTAACATTATTTTAGAAATAACATTATGAAAACCTAAAATATAGATACTATTGCCTGTACCGAGTAATAAACTGTAATATATAAATGCTTACATAGAAAAACATAGCTGATCTTTAATCAAGAGAAAAACGCCTAAGAATAAAGAACCGTTTCGTAATTCTTCCATTAGATCCTGATTGAGTAATGCATTCGTATCCTATTAGTACAATTAATGTGAAAGTTTGTTATTAATAGTAAATAATGTGTGAAGGCCGTTTCCAGCCTTATTCGTGACGACCTGAGACAAATGAAGGGACGACACTATTTCGAGAACTGCATTACGTAAATATTATGTTTTTCAGTGTTTGGCGCGAAGTTTAATCTGATAAACTTTACACATGTTTTCCTAAAATAAATCCTCATTATTATAAACTAGCTATGCCCTGCGGTTTTACCTTCATTTCTTGCATGATTATATATAGCCTATAGCCATCCTCGATAAATGGGCTATGTGACATCGAAATTATTTTTCAAATCGGACTAGTAATTCCTGAGATAAGCGCGTTCAAACAAACAAACTCTACAGTTTTATAAGATTATTATAGTAAGTATAGATAGGTACTGTAATATTGATTTGAATACATAAGTTTAAGGCAAGCTAATGTAATAATGTACATGCGGGTCAATAGGCCCTTATTAACGTTTAAATTAAACTAATTTGTTTCGTTCATCTTTATGCCGTACATATCTTATAATTGTAAGAGATAGCGTAGTGATACATTCAGTTATTTAGTCTTTATTATTAAGTCATTAAGGATGGAAATATTATAATTATTATAATATACCACTAGGCACTTTTTTAATTTAAGGTTAACATATCTTTTTTAAAAGAAAATATCATAGAATGCACCTAATAGTATACAAATTGAAAAAAAAAGACGTGTGGCACTCGGGGACTGCCGCGGTAAAGCTATTGCATGCTATGCCTTCAAGCCACACCTCCGTGCCCGTCGGAGTGGGGAGCGTGAGGTTTTTTCGTTACGGAATTTCTGGATTCGGTCCCCGCGCTCAAGGCCCGCGATAGAAGCTATGCAATAGCTTAAAAAAATGGTAAAAAAATAGTACAATAAAATAGTCTTCCTATACTATACTGAAAAGCTTTTTTTTAAACTTTTCACGTGAATTATGATAACGGAACAAATCATCAATTAAAAACTTCAATTTAATAAATACCCACAAACGCAAATGAACATTTAAACGTCATTTAAAGCTAATATAGTAATCAAATACAACCAAAAAGTCCAACATGTTTCATATAACATTAAATTGAACGTCAAACAACTTAATTTGGTATGGTGTCTCAAATGTGCCCCCTTAGGTCATGGTAAATTATAAAGTTATTTATTTCTTTTTCAATTACTTTAATAAAAATAATTGAAGCAATTTCAGAACGTACGTTGCGTCAAATGTATCCTTATTGTGCAAAAACGTGTAACTCATCTTTTATATACTTTTTAGAATGATTACGCCTATATGTGTATAAAATAATGTTTGCTGAATATTTACAACTGATTTTTAAGTTTATTCTATAGAGAGTGCGTTGTAAAATATAAACTGAAATTTTTAAGAGAAAGGATTTGGTTTTTCTTTGTTTTATTTAGCTCAAAACGAATTTCGTCTCAGATCTCATTAGAAAAGATTATCATTAAAATAATTTACACATTCAAAAGCTATATCATTATTGACTAACTCGGGTAAGCTGCGGCAAGCGGCTTGCTCTTATCACTTAGGCCTTAGGGGTCTGAAAAATAACACAATTGAATAATGATACATAGTTATTACAGCTAATAATAGCTTTGTACTATTAATTTAGAATCAAATCTATACTATATTAATATATTAAAATTATTAAAGCTGAAGAGTTTGTTTGTTTGAACGCGCTAATCTCAGGCACTACTGGTCCGATTTGAAAAATTCTTTCGGTGTTAGATAGCCCATTTATCGAGGAAGGCTAGTTTCTGATATAAAGCTAGAATGGAAACGAATATCGAACTCTCAAACTTTATATTTAATGCAATATTTTATAAAAAAACGTAGAAACGTTATAGAAATGTTATGTATTATATATTATATAAAAAGATCTGGAACGCAAAAATCACACAACCTTCGCACGCAAGCTGGATAAAGCTTAAAGTCAATGTTACAATCATTTCACGAAAAATCACGAACACGGCTACTTAACACATAACGAGCTCATTACTTCCACGCGTGAAGTTTTGAAACAATTTAAATTGCCGTTTTGTAAGCGTAATGTAATGCGATGGTACATGATCGGTAAAGTTATAGCCTATTTAAAAGTATTCAAAATCATACTTACATAGTCAACAGTCAACAAAGTCGCAGTCGCTGTCCGTTTCGCTATGTATGCTGAGATTTTTAAAACTACGCAACTGATTTTGATACGGTTTTTTCTAATAGATAGAGTGGTTCGCGAGGAAGGATTAATTGTACAATTTGTTAAGTTTCAGACATAGCAGGCGAAGCCGTAGGCAGAAAGTTTGTACTTAAAAATATATAGTTGCAATATGAGTAACTAATTTTCTTAGAAAAATATTATAGCTAGCGTTAAAATTATTTTATTATTCAGTTACCTATACCAAATATCCATGCCGATTTACACAAATGAACTTCATAGACAAATGATAAAATTTTATGTTCAATTATGTTCGTTAGAACGAACGCTTTGCGTCCATTTCATTGAGATAATATTACTACGTATGGAGGAGACACCACGAACAAAATCTGTGCGCCATTTTTTTGCTCTAACTAAGTTTTAAAAATTATTATCTAGTTAGGTACTTACCGATGAAAGTTATTCCTTTGCACTTTTCCGTATTATTTGTATTATATGTGCAATATCGTAACACACACGAAGGCATATTTGATGCGTTTCACTTTAAAACAAATAAAAAATGAGCGTGCAGTTACGCCATATGGCGTATGTTGAGCGGAACATAAGTGATGTAGGCGGTGTCGTCTCCATATGTTTATCTCAATGGTCCATTTCACTATATTCCTGCTAGCCATTTATACGTACATGCTTGGCCTATAGGTACATAAAATTTTATCGATTAGTGGCATTACTATAATCAATTTATTTTATTAGAATTATCCTTAAAGTAGGTATGTTGATCTCTATGTACTACGTAGTTAAAATGAAAGCGGTTTCAGTTATTTTAGCAAATAGCTATTAACCTTCCAGCGGTCGCGCGCGGTCTCTGAGTCCGCAACGAACTTGTTTTAGTCAATATACTGAAACTGTAAACAATATACGCTTGCGCTTCCGTGATACCTTCGAGGGGGTGAGGTAGCACCTCTTAGTAGCCCTGTGACATTCGTCGCATGTACACGTGCTTTCTTATTTGTGTTTGCGGTCTCAGATTCCGCGCGCGACCGATTGTGTTCCAGAACAATCCAGTGCAATTAAACCGAAGCCGAGGTAAATATTTTATGTTTTTTGTATCTTATTATTACTTTTTATGCTTTAGACTATAATAATATAAAAGTATAGTTTTAACAATGTATTTTTGTTGTAGACAATGAATTACGAAGACTTAGAACGTCGAATATCGCGCATGTTAGAGGAGGTGGAATCAGAAGATGAGGTCTTCGATGACGTTTCGGACCAAGAAGACGACCCAATAGAAATTTCACCAGCACAGGATGAGTGTGTTCAATCAGACGCAGGTCGTTGTTACTATTGCGATAGGAAAAAGAACCGCAAAACAAAGTATAGTTGTTTCAAATGTGGAAAACACATGTGTCTAGAACATGTGATTGTTATATGCCGAGAATGTTCATTTCCAGTAGATATTATGGACACTAATGACAAATAGTTTATTATAGTTATTCTAAACAAAAATTAGTAGTTTTTAGGTATGTTTTCTTTATTTCATTTTATTATAATTTAGATTATTCTAGAATTTTACGTAAAATGATCTCAAAAATAGATGTCATTTTAGAGTTCCTATTACACAGTGCCAATTGATGATGAATGTGATTTATTTCTAAGATAATTATAGTCAAGTTTATAAGTTGTTAATTGTAAAAAAGAAAATTCCATTTTGTTTTGTTTAATCTTGATTTATAACGGTGATTTCCACCCAGAGTCAAAAATTTTGAGTTTTTATAGACCTTTGTTCTATTAAGTACAAATAAAAGAAGTAATGAGTAATTAAGTTGTTTTTATTTTATTTCACATGTTTAAGACCTCTTTTTAATCATGTGCTATACAATAAGTCGAAATATTCATTTGTTTTTCCAAACGAGACACTTAAATTTGCGGAATCACAGACCGCGCGCGACTGCTTGTGTTCGGCGCAAGGGTGCGACCGCTGAAAGGTTAATATTGTTACTTCATATTATTTGCCTTAATTATATTTGTCTATTTTAGATTTTACTTCGATTTTGATAATGCCAATTGTGACTCTAAAGGATTTATTATAATAATGATTATAAGTATTTATATACTAGTAGGTAGATAGTGCTGTAAGCTGGAATACAGGGAGTCTCCTAGCTGTTCGGCTACGGTTGCTAAAAATTTTGTGTACATTAATATTTATAAAGTAAACTGTAAATTGGAATAAGTTTTTGTTGGAAAAAAAAACTTATTATTTATATTGTATTCATTTAGTTGCTCCTAGAATTATACTCAATGAGCATAAAAATTTGTAATTTGATGATACTAAAACGATGATTAAAATAAAAACGGAAGTATACCTAAAATTGTATCGCACTTAACTAAATAGCATTTACAAGGTTAGTATGACTGTTTTTAATCGGTTTAGACAGCCACTTATCGAGCACTTAAAATGATTTTTTTTTTATTCTACATTAATTATTGTGCTCCAAATATGAGAAAATATGAAAGAAATTCTCATGAACAACAATAGATCCGTTCTTGAACTGTACGGTCAGGTTGTGTCGAAATACATATATTATGTTATTTTCATATAAGTTAATTTTTAAAATAAGACAATAATATAATTAATAATTACATATTATATTGTCTAAACTTCAATAATATCATTATGAGCTAAATATACCATTGAAGTAGGTAATTTTAATAAAACATAAACTGTTCATTAAAAATTCATTTATTCACTCGATCACATAGTGATCTGTAACACAATTCTATACACAATGTACAAAATATCTTAACATTTTTTTTTACTTTTTACAATAATGCCCTTTAACGAAATTTATTCTAATGTCATTTATATACTAATACTTATATCCGTCCTGTTCGTTGAAGCTGGGTGGTTGACGAGGTCCTCCGAATTGTTCAGGGGTTTTAGCTCCACCTGATGGCCTGTTGAAGCCAGATTGAGATCCTTGACCTTGGTTAGAGTTCAGGCCTTGCGCTGGTCGGTTGTATTGGTATGGAGCTTGAATTGCTTCCTTGCCAGAGCTGGTATCTTGGTTTTGTCCAGGTCTGTATTGCTGGTTAGCTCCAGAGAATTGGTTGCTGCCTTGGCTGCCAGGCTGGTTTTGCGAGCCCTGTCCGTTGAATCCGTTTGGTCTGTTCTGTTGATATTGTGTGTTAGATCCTTGGTTTTGCTGATTGGAAGCGGGTTGGTATTGATTGACAGGTGCTTTTTGATATTGCTGGTTTGTAGGGCGATAAGAGCCGTTGCCAGAACCTTGCTGGTATTGACCTTGGTTACCAGACACTGGCCGGTTTTGTGTCTGACTTGAACCGGGACGAGCCTGTCCTGAAGATCCAGTAGGAGCTTGATAGTTATAACCTTGGTTTAAACCTTGTTGGTTTTGCCCTTGATTGGAACCAGATTGATATTGATTGCTTTGTCCGGAAATTGCGCTTGAAGGGCCAGTAGATCCAAAAGATGGCGATCCTCGATTAGGAGCGGAAGATCCTGATTGGTATTGCGAATTCTGTCCTGTAGGTCTGGAAAATCCATTCGATATTGAACTAGTTGGGCGACCATTTGTTCCTGGGAAGCCGCTACCGGATGTAGAAGGCTGATTATTAAATTGAGGGCGAGATGAGCCGGTGGGACCTTGTCCATTAGAGCCTGAGCTATATTGGTTGTTCTGGGGACGATTGTATTCATATCCAGAAGCGCTCTGTCCATTTTGACCGCGTTGTCCATTATTGTAAGAAGCACCATTTTGAGCAACATTGCCTTGTGCCTGATTTTGTATTCCATTCGATGCAGCATTTGATTGCGGATTTAATGCTTGATTTAAAGCGTCGCTTAAGCTTGGCTTGTTATATTGTCCAGATTGACCAGATGGAACATTTTGTCCGAAACCTTGGCTTTGGGATCCAGATTGCTGATTGTTCTGTGGCTGGAAACCGAATGAGCCGCTTGTAGGTCTTCCGTTCGATGAAGGGGCGCCGTATTGTTGACTGGGACCTTGACCCTGGCTTTGTAACTGAGGTCTGTTGACCGGGCCGGAAGAATAACCTTGAGAATTATCTTCATTTTCATACTCTTCGGGTCGGTAAGCACCTGAAAATTAAACATTGTTATTCTTTTCTTAATTCATTTTTCTCAAAGTAATATTAGGCAACTGTTTAATTTATAAGAATAATTAATATTAATGGGTATTTATTAGTTGATCAGCACTACATTTGCGGATATAAAAAATAAAATGGTGAGCACTTGGCAACTTATATTTATTTTAAAAGTTTGTTATTTAAGTATTTGATAACAATTATTTTTCTTACGCATTATTTTCTGGGTAATAATAAACTGTTGAATCTAATAAGATATCTAATAATATTGATTTAACACTCTGAATTAATTAAGTTTTTAATTGTAATAATACAATAATTTACCTTCTTGTGTGCCAGCTGCTGCAGCCTGAGCATTAATCTCAATAGATTTTAATATTTCTTCGGGAATCGGGTGCGGTGTTGGTAAATGTTCTCCCTGTGGTTGATAACCATTCTCATCAGCAGTGTATGTCACTGTGTAGGCTTTGCCATCATCACCAGTGTAAGAGAAACCACCTTGAGCTTTCACACCATCAGTAGCTACACCTGATTCTTCAGCAGATATTCCGTTGGAGGTTTCAAAGCTGTATTCGAATCTTTCACCGTCATTTTCATTAGTGTACTTCAAGGTTTCAGCGTTTCTATCAGCGGCTGCTTGAGCGCGTTCGGGGGCAAAGTTCGCAGAGCCTTGTCCTTGAGAAAATCCTG
The DNA here is from genome assembly GCA_907164665.1 of Colias nastes. Lineage (NCBI taxonomy): Eukaryota > Metazoa > Arthropoda > Insecta > Lepidoptera > Pieridae > Colias > Colias nastes. The sequence goes on along the minus strand of CAJQZM010040495.1, from coordinate 47,707 downwards.
CTCCCTGTTTAGGAAAGCCTGCTGATGCTTGTTGTTGATTGTAAGCATTGTTAGAGGGCGACTGGCCAAATGTATTCGATGGCGCAATATAGGCATTGGGAGGTCCAGATACAGCGTTTTGTTGAGGTCCAGCATTACCGACAATAGCAGCTTGATTGTAGGAAGGTCTGTTAGGAACAAATCCTTCTGAGTCAATATCAGATTGAGCTAGTCCATTACTTGTTGGTCCTCTTCCAGAAGCAGGTCCGTACACTGCGCTAGGTTGGCTAGGACCAGATGGAGCTTTGGAACCGATGTTAGCAGAAATCTGTTGTCCGGAAGGTCCAGATGCTTGAATTTGTCCGAATGGCTGCTGTCCAAAGGCCTGTTGACCGAAAGAGCCTTGAGATGACGGACCAGGAGCAGTTAGGGCACCAGGGCTACCTCCAGCTGTGCCAGCATTTGGAGGTGGAAGATACGTCCTGTCCAATTTATCTCCATAGCAGTAAGCTACGATTGAAAGGAAGATAAACTGAAAAAAAATATTAAATCTTTTAATATTTCACATTTAAATTAATAGTAGCGTAGCACTAATTTCGTAGCTATGTTTGTAAACACTTTTAAACACAATAACTGAAGTAATATCGTGAATAGGTTCAGTAGTTCCCAATAACATCGGCGCAATCCATAAAAATATACAAAACATTGCATAAATTTCGTATCCATATAAAGTTAAAGTTAACAAATCGATAGTGGTATTTGTTTTAGCACCATAATATTTAGCTACGACATTAAAATGTATTTAAATGTTTACCAGCTTCATGTCTGCTGTTACAAGTAAGGACAGACTATGAATGTACGGTTTCTTTGGAGGCATCCTATATTTATATCGTGAAATTCGTTCACCTTAGTTACTAAAGCGCTCACGGACCTAACCTTTGACTGTTGGTGAATCTTCATTTCGCTGTGTGAGTGATTGCACAAGTAACGATCGATTTTGTCGATACACTAATTATTGTAATCGTCAATCTGTGTGTTTAGTTACATTTAATTTCGATTTTTATTTCATGTGAAATTATGGATAATGAATGTCCGGTATACAGTCGCTAGTTGGCCTAATTTTGAAATTTCATGTCACTTCATTTCATCATACACTTTTTTCAGGCATGGGTTAATCGGTAGGTACATTTTAAAACGATATGGTATTTAAAGAGTATACAATATGCTTCTTAAATTATTGTGAAAACTGTTTTCTTGTGTTTTTTACGTGGAAAATAATACATCTGAACGTTAATTAAACGGATTTTAGAAACGCTTTATTTGGTTAAGTAGGTGCATTTATCTCGAACTAAATCGATTATTATTATTGATAATTAATAATACTGAATAATATGCGTATTCTGTAAGTGTAATTATACCTAAAGTAAAAACTATCGATTTTGTTGACTCACGATAAATCGCAGTTTTATCTACCGAAAAAAACTCACCCTACATATCAAGAAGGCTGTGTATGAAGCTTTAAAATCTTATAATAATTTTATAGCAAAGCTTTAAGGTGGTAAATATTATGAAGATCGTATGTATGTAATGTGTATTACTGTAGGTGTAGAGAATACATTGTTATGTACCTATTACTTATAGTTATGAAAGTGAAGAATGCACTAATATTAAGTAGGTTGGTCGCACTGTGCGTGCAATAATCTCATGTTATTAACTTAACTTACAACTTTACAATAGTAGAGGGCACACAAAAGGATTGCGTAAAATGTTGTTCCATTCATAGTTTTTCTATACTTATATTCAATGGGAAAATAACTCTATCTTTTTGTCTATAACATTTTAAAAATATAAGCGAAAATTTTAATTGATTTGTAGGTACATAGAAAAAATCTTGAAGATGCGTTCGTTCCAAAAAATTACCTAATTGTTTTTTCATACGTTTCGTCGAAAAAATTACCTAATTGCTCTTTTTTTATAATTCAACCCCTATTTCATTAGAAGCTGTTCGTGTGAGAACGAAACATTTCATGATATCGACTAAAGCCGCGGGCGAAAATATAGTTAAAATTCATATCAAGTTCACACTAGTAATAACTGCTTATAAGTTATAATAATATACATTCACTAATACCCTAAAGGCTCAGTGGTGTGCGCATTGCGACAATTAGGTTCAGGGTTCAAATTTCAATATATTCAAAGCCTTAAAAAATAATACCGATTTAATGTTCAAGATAAGAAATAATCGATTTAATTTGTAGAATCAAAGCAATGATAATATAGGCCTCTTGCTTGGTACAGTAGTAGAAGTCCTGGATTCGATGGAAAATTAAAACCTTTTTTTTATATGTTTATGAATGTTCATCATTTTAAACAATAATTATTGTAATTAAAAGTTTAGAAGTAACTTTCGTGAAAAATCGACAAAATAAAATTGTCATCTTTGTGAACTTATTAGGGAAGCGCCTTAAGGAAGCGCGTACAATCTTAGACCACATCTTAGCTTTACATCAGGCGAGATTGTGGTCAAGCGCTTTCCTATCTACAATAAAAAAAAACCTATATGCATCAGCCGTCATATTAAGTGAATTCAAGGTAAAACTTAATATTGTTAAGTTATTAATATCTTAAATATCTTCCAACCTAATAATAAGATCAAAAATTCAAAATACTTTTGAGTTTTTTTTCTGAGCTTAATCCAAGATTAAGAATATTATAAGATGGTGATTATTGCATCTACTTTTGTCAATAAATACAAACAAAAAATGAAACTACATATTTTTACCAATACCTGGTATTTAATCATGTAGGTATATTATTTAAGAACATTGTTTTCAGGAACTTATTTTGATCGGTGCATTCCTAATTTCAAAGTATAATAAGTACACGATGTTTAATAGAAAAGTTTTCAATAAAATGTAATAAATAATTTATAATAAACAAGTAGGTAAGAAATGTATCTACAAACAAATAAGTAAGAAATTCAAAATTCTTTATTTGGAACATAAAAAGTAAAAACTAATTTAACATAAACTTAAATTACGATGACATCCGTAAATTTACTTCAAATTGATAGCAATTACATACCTACCTATTTCAATCAATAATTTACAATGCGTTCATGCCTATCATTTTGAATTTAAACTTGAATAATAAAATATATATATATCAAAACCATTATTATCTTTATTTTTTATATTTAAACTTTAACTATTACAGATTGCTGTTTATGGCCATTACTTTTACAAGTTTAATTCGATTGAGGCCTTATTTGGTGTTGAACTCATTTAGATGTACATACATGTGTTAGCAGATGCGCTAGGTCAATCTGTCAACTAGTTTTTTTTTTTTTTTTTTTACAGTACAATAGGGGAGCGCTTGGCCACGATCTCGCCTGATGGTAAGCTGAGATGTGGCCTAAGATGGAGCGCGCTGCCCTAGAATGTACCTGTTCACTCTCCTCTTGAAGACCTCCATATTGTACTCGTCGGGGAACACAGACTCAGGAAGCATGTTCCAGTCCCTCGCGGTTCGAATGAAGAATGTTATTATCCTGTATTTTAGTTAGATTATTATTATCCTGTATTGAAATATATGGATTAATGCTTTAAAAAAATTGAACATGGGTTTTCAGAATAAACTTAATAATATTTAAAATGTGCATATTTTACATCGTTTTTAATTTTAACGAAATTTTTACAAGCCTATCAAACTTGTATGTAACATTATATGGTTAAATTATTTTGTATCAGTAAAACAAAAGTTAAATTGCACTTTTTTTGGAAATGAATAACCTTAACATACATACATACAATAAAATATAATATTATAGGTTTATAGAAATCTCGTGTTATGTGTAAGTTCTAGTATAGCATTTTTTTATCTGTGGTGACTTGACAGTCACAATAGTTAAAACATAAAAGGTAAGTCGGGTAAGTATAGGCACAGTATAATAGGTTACTTGTTACCACGCTGAAACATCTTATTCCCACAGGAAATTTTGTCTACGCGTACAAAGCTATTGGCATAAGGCTAGTGCTATAATAAACCCATTAACATACAGTTAGCAGTAATCACCGATTTTGGTATACAATTTGTCTAAAGATGTGATTAATCTAAAAACCAATTATCTCCACGCATGTTACGCTGGTTCATTAGACCCCGGTTAGATCGTGAGACCGCCTCCTTGGCACAGTGGTTGACACGTGAGCGTAGAACCGAGAGTCCTGGGTTCGATTCCCGGTGGAGACGAAGAAAAAAAATGTCTCGGTCTAGTAGGACACAGAAGGCTGATCACCTACTTGTCCCTAAAGAAAATCGATCAGTGAAACAGATGTATAATGCATCTGCCCCTTACCCCACTAGGAGACACGGGACTTCACGTTTTAGATCGTGAGAAAACTGAAATAAATTCGAAATCGCTCCCGACAAACATAAATATCTGCTGCTTTATTATCTTATTGTTTGGAGAGATCATAATGTATATTGTATTGTGTACACGTCTTATTGTGCCAATTGATTTTATAAAGTAACTAGCTTACCGCCCGCGGCTTCGCCCGCTTTGTCTCAAACCTAATAAATTATACATTAAAACCCACCTATTAAATCACTCTATCTATTAAAAAAAAACCGCATCAAAATCCGTTGCGTAGTTTTAAAGATTTAAGCATACAAAGGGACATAGGGACAGAAAAAGCGACTTTGTTTTATACTATGTAGTGATATTTTCATAGTACCTATCCAGTGACATAATTAAGTCTTGCCGTAATTATAAAGCTGTCTAATAATAATTTCTACAACAGATATTATCCTTACACTGTTTCCCGCGGGTTTACCCGCATTGCTCCGCTCCTATTGGTCTTAGCGTGATGATGTACCCTACTCGTACCTATAGCCTTCGTCGATAAATCTAACAGTGAAATAAGATTTATAATATTAGAATAGGTTAAGAATAGTCTTTTTTCATAGCAAATAAAAACCCACCAAATAAAATGCCACCATATCAATACCAAATAGTTCATATCAGAATTAAATACTCCTACAGATCCGGTTATGCAGTTAAATGACAGATACCATCAATTTTGTCATAATAGAAGCTTTTAACAAGAATTGTCTCGAAACAATTTAACATTATAATATAATTTATTATTCAATAACAATATTATAGTTAAGATGATCGTATAAAGCGTTAAATATAGCATTTAAAGTGTAGAGAAGGCAATTTAATAATATTTTAAGAACGATTAAAATTTTACGCGTTTAAGCTCATTAATTACCGAGGCGTTAATAGCATATTTGTACTAATTACCTCGGCTTAAGATATTTAGTGTATTCCGAGTGCATTGTTCGGTGCAATCCACCATACAAATGTTAAACAATTTGAGGAGAATACAAGATACGTTTCTTAATACTTTGACCAACTTATACCATGGGAAGTTTAATAATTTATTTACACCTTATGGCCCAGAACGTGCCCAGAACAGTTAAAATTAAAACTGCAATTAATAATAACTAGTCGGCTCTCCCAAGAATTAACTCTACATTTTATTGACGGCGAATCATATCACCAAGACATTTATTATATAAGTTGCTTACTGTGAAGTCGAAAAGAACGTGAAACTATTTTGTGAATATACTGTTAGTGATAGTGTTAGTGATAGTGATAATATTAGTGACAGTGATAGTGTGTGCTTAGAGACTCTAAGAATTTAACATTTCACTTTTAGATTTAAATAACATACATTTAGGATTTTAAGTTTTCATATTTTACAATTTACTTTAGATTAAGCAAACATAAATAATTAGTAACATATTTCATACCTCTTATCATTGAATCATTTAAATCTTTGTAACATTTTCTAACATTTTCATCTCACACTCATCTTTGTCGCCCGGGAGCATGTTCGGTGCAATGACCACCGAACACCCTAGTCAGCAATACTAGGTATCGCGGGCGGCGTTTAACATAAAGTAATTCAGTCCACAATCAACAGTCCACCAAATAACATATTAGCGTCGCGACGCGTTAAACATTAAACCTATAACATAACATAACAGAATAATTAACATATAATATAACAATTATTAACAATAGCATTAACAGTAAAACATTAGCAAGTAAAAGTATAACAGTGTTTTGTAACAAACAAGTAGAACAGTGATTTTAGTAATAAATTAATTAGTACATTTTAGTTTGATTTTATAACAAATCCCTCCAACACTAGCCACGCAGCCCATCACTGGGTCTATCGCCCTACATGCATATTATAATTAATTTTTAGGGTTCCTCACCTTTGTATTATTAACCATTTTTTAATTTATCAGTCTTTCGGAAGAATAATGTAACATTACAATTTTACGTAATCAAAGTCACACGCATAGTTTTCCTGTCGTTAATAATTAATTGTGTCGATAAGAATTGATAACCCAAAAGTGCATAGAGCATCTTCCAATGGCTGTTTGTTAATTAAGTAAGACGATTTTTTTTCTCTTCTTTCTACTCAATAAAAATTAAATGTAGATAATGTACTTAAACTAAGCCGAATGAAAAATAAACAGTTACCTCTATTTTAAATTTTAAAAGCTCTATTTAAAATTCAATTCAGAATCCGAATACCTACTTATTTATTATGCCTAAAAATATTTTTACGTTGTTCGTTTTTGAATTTAAATTCAAATAAAAACAAAAACAATTTTAACACGCTTTATTTTTATTATACATACTAATACTTACTAATATTATAAATGCGAAAGTTTGTGAGGATGTGTGTGTGTTTGTTACTCTTTCACGCAAATACTACTGAACCGATTACAATGAAATTTAGCACACGTATAGAGGGTAACACATAGGCTAGGTTTTATCCCGGAAATCCCACGGGAACGGGAACTATCCGGGTTTTCCTTTAAAAACGCGGGCGAAGCCGCGGGCGGAAATCTAGTTATACATATTATCTAGTAGATATATTCAACAGAACATTTAATTATTTATTAGGAATAAAATAAAACATCAAGAGAACACCAGCACTTTGATGAACTAAAAAGCTCGATGACGTAACATTTACCAACACGCACTTAACACTATAGACCTTTTTATTTGTATACAAATCTCGCATAGATATCCACGCCCCGCAGGGAAGAGGCAGCCGTGGGTTATATCGGACTCCTACCAACTAAAACCCCACTGTATTACGTCGAGCCGCTTTAATGATGGAGACGAGTCCCTGCACTAAAAACAATATTAATCAAATATAGGAGGAACCTTTCCCTGGTGTGAAAAAATAATATTTAGGTCAGAATAATGATGAAATATCAAAACTCTTGAGCGAATTTAACCAATATTCGGTTTAATTTAAGCAAATGTCACTGACATTGACCCCAGGCCAAAACGTTACGGCTAGATTGACGTACCTTACACATCAGGTCGAGTCGCCCACGAGATCGTGAATTATCAAATTATAATGAAATTTCTTCGTGACCCCCGAGATTAATAATCAGGATCGCAATCATTGACTGAAATTTGACATTTATTGTATGTTGGTATAAAGGTCATTTTGTTGTGGGGATGATTTTGAGAATGTATTCAAATCTATATAACTAGAACCCCAGTTTTATTAAGTAGCTGATCCCTTTACATCATAGTTAAACTACACATCAATTAAACTAAAGAATTAAGAATTGACCAATAGGTACATTAATAATTGTAAATTGCTCAGTTTTTAATACTTATCACATATTTATATGACCGGTTGCAGAGCTTCACCGACCATCAGTGCGTACGTCAGTCGCGCTTGTCATATTATGTATGGAAATACGCGTGCGTATGGTCGGTCTAGCTATGAACGGTTTTATGAATTTCCATACATAATATGACAAGCGCGACTGACGTACGCACTGATGGTCGGTGAAGCCGCGTGCGTATGGTCGGTCTAGCTATGAACGGTTTTATGAATTTCCATACATAATATGACAAGCGCGACTGACGTACGCACTGATGGTCGGTGAAGCTCTGCAACCGGCCGGCTATCATTTTCATTTCATGTGCGTTATTGCCATGTATAATATACTTATAAATATCGAATCGGTTGAAGCACGGCCGCCTCAATGGTATTTGCAACCGACTTTATAAAAAGGAAGAGATTCTCTTTCTCTCTCCACTGTATTTTTTGTTTGTTACCTTTAACTTTCGACTAGCAAGATGAACCGATTCTCTTTTCATTTGAAAACTGGTGCCTCCTTTGTCCCTTTTAAAGCGGATCTAGTTCTTATAACTTAAAGGCGATTTATTTTTTATTAACAATAATTTATAGTCACACATTATGTCAATAGTGTGTACAAAAACGAAAACCATCAAACCCATGACCTTTTATTAAACCATACCATAACATAGGCGTATGGGATCACGCAACGCCTGTAATAACTATAAAAACTATAATTGAATTCGTAATAAATTACTCAAGTAAAATATTATAAAATGGCCCTTGACCTTCAAGTGTATCAACATATTGTTTATATTATGTTTTGTGTTTTTGTTAATAATCGTATTAGTATGTTACAAAAAACAAAAAAAGTAGATACCTATTATTTACCCCTACTTATATTGATTGTCCAAATTATGTATTCTATTTCTATATTCAATTCTTTGAATTAAGCTTACTTAATAAGTTTTTTATATTTATGTAGGATACATTTCATTAAGTCATATTATATAGGAATACGACCTATAAAAACTTAAGAATGGCTGAACTTATTTTAATCATTTTTTATTGTTGGATTTACCTCCGCTTGGATTAGGATAACATCTGTTTAAAAATTAGCAAATCTTTTAAAGTCAGCACAGATGGAGCCGAATCGAGTAGTTAGTTTTCTTATAATACGATAAAAAAACAAAAAGTAAAGTAGATAGGTAATGCTTTTACACTCAAATAACTGTATTATTACCCGGAAATACCACTGGTCTTATTCTTACAAGGGATTTGAGGTGCATTTAGTAAATAATTTATTATAATACTTTGATTACTTTCAATTATTTTTTATGTTTATAGTAAGTACTTCTCGTTGCCACGGTTTTACTAATATCCTGTTGATGTATCCCTTTTATGAAAACTATACAAAATAGGATATTTTTAGTTAGGTATTCATATTTGAACCATGAAGCATTTGTATTCAAAGGTTTTTTTTTTCCTGATTAATCTTTAACAGGCGATTTTTACATAATAAGCCTCGTAACAATCATAATATTGTAATATTATGTCATTCTAAGTAATAGCTCTTATTTATTTATAAATTTAAAACCTTGTTAACCCCTTTCTTTGAAGCTACTTAATTGTCTATTATAAAATGGTTAAAAGCAAGAATTTTTTTTTAAATTAATTATAAATTAATAAAATTATTGAATTTATTAGTAAACGACTGACATCATAAGCAAACGAATAAATGCATTACGTAAACAAACATTTTTATAAAAGCTTCTGTATTGCTGTTAACCAGCTACCATTGTCAATTAAACTACATTATAGTATGTGATTTTAAAAATATAACAATAAACTTGAAACGTAAGTGCTCATTCAAAAAATTATAAATGGCAAATGAGCAGTGAACGGTTTACGCATTTTTTTTGTATTACCTTAATTAGATCAAAACATACTTAAAAATAACCTTCGGAAAAATGTAACGCTATTATTTCCACGTTTTATTATAAGTATACAATGAGATCGTACATTATGAATTTACTAGCTTTTCACCGCGGTTTCACTCGCGTAAGTTGGATGGACCAAGGATAATGAAAAAAGTTTAAACTGTTTTTAAATGGGGTATAAATTGAGCTATTCTAACCCTATAAGGTTTTGAAAATATCAGCATATGTTACATCTTGGGTCTTCCACTATTTTCTTTACAAATTTTTAATATTGCCTGTTGTATTTAATCGGAACTCTTTAATGATAGAGCACACACATTTCTTTTTTGTTTAATTAATTGTATAAATAAATAAATAAATTTCATGCAAACCGATGTTTTGTGTTAGCTGTGAAAGCTATAAACAGACAAACTCTCTAATAAAAAACAATATGTAAAACACTGCTCATATTTAACTTCCTGAATTATAAGGTTTTATAAAGAGATATAAATGTTCAAACTTATATTAATTATAATACGATTATGTTAAAATCATTAATATTTAATCAATGATCACTATCTATCTTAGACCATAATGCTCTAAAGTCTAATTAGAAGAATATTATAACTACCTACTATATACTACAGAATAAATTTTGAAATCAGATAAAACATATTTAGGGCTGATTTTTCAATCGTTGGTTAAAACTTATTCGTTGAATAACGTATTAAACTACCATTTCAAAAATGTATTCTTCTTGCCCGTATTTGACAGTTTACAGGTGACATTTTAATATTATTATCGCGTAATACTTTATTGGACGGGTAAGTTTTAACCAAGGATTGAAAAATCGGGACTTAATAAAATTAAAGACTGGCTGCAAGTAAGTTTTTGCTAAAATAAAAAAAGATTTCCGGGCGTATGCAGGCGATATCACTTATGCTTAATGAAATTCTATTATATAACGTAATAATGATATTATTATTTATCTAGATAAATATTGGCATCCTCGTGTATTTTGTATTTCGATTTAAGGTGACAATAAATTTTATTTCATTATAATATTTAACATTTATGTTTAGCAACAAAGTTGTATCAATATGTTAAGGAAATGCTGCCAACACTGTGTTGCAGAGTTGCAATAAATCGCTCCTATTTACGGTATTGTCTATAAATGTAAGATTAAATTATATATAAAACGTATCTATCCTCAGAACATACCTATCTAAAGCAGTTATTTTTTTATCATTCCCTACTATATTTGTTTATTATTCGCGACTAAGGAAACGTTTCTTATCATTTCTATAGAAACTTATTTATTATAAACTGCATATTATTATTGCTTACTACTGTAAGAGCCGATTTTTCAATCCTTGGTTAAAATTTATCCGTCCAATAAAGTATTACACGAACATTTTAAAATGTCACCTGTACACTGTCAAATACAGGTAATTAGAATACATTTTTGAAATGGTAGTTTAATACGTTATTCAACGAATAACTTTTAACCAAGGATTGAAAAATCAGCCCTAAGGGCCGATTTTTCAATGCTTGGATAAAACTTATTCGTCGAATAATGTATAAAACTACCATTTTAAAAACGTATTCTAATTGCCCGTATTTGACAGTTTACGTGACATTTTAATATTATCGTGTAATACTTTATTGGACGGATAAGTTTTATCCAAGCATTGAAAAATCGGCCCTTAGTCAAATAGAACATTCTACCAGTGAAATAATTTTTTAAGTTGGTTGCCTTTGATTTTTTCTTTCAAACATTCAAGAATTAAATCCATTTTCTTAACAATATTACTGTACTGTCTCCCCTTGACCACGCTCGCTGTAAAGTGTTCGAAACGTCGGGAAAATAATTTAATAGTGAATAAATCGCTTTTAAATCCGTTAAAAATCCGTTGTCTTTAATTTCTAAATATTACCTACATCATCAGAACAATAGGGTATAGTAAAATAGTCGTTAAATTAATATGATAATAAATATACTATGTATGTTCTGTTTCAGAATCTACTCGTATTAATTACGAAAACGCACATTCCAGCAATTTAATTGACGTACGGTAAACGATCGTGATTGATGTGTGAATCATTTCTTTATTGTTATACCCGCAAAATATTCTCTTTAGATATAATGATGGACGAAGTATTTATCAAGGTGAAGTGTGTATTGTATGCATTACTACATTTTCTATTATAGCTTTGCAAATGTTAGTAAGATAAATAAACATTTTGATGATAGCTTGTCTGGTAACTTGGATTTAGTTCACATTTTTGTGTGAGGGTAAAATTAGTGTAAGACAATTACATTAACTTATATAATATGTAAGACTCTTTATTGTAAATACATAGAAACATATTTCGTTTCATGGGCTGTACTGCATGAGATGTACAATGGGCGGCTTTTAGAAGCGACCCATAATATTATAATATTATGCTTAAAAGGAAAAATTAAACAACTGATTGTATTTATTTACAGAATAATTTATTATTTATCGTCATCCCAAAGTTTATTACATAATATCACGAAATATCTATACAATATTAAATTAAACTATTCAAGTAATGGCACTCAGTAATGATAACCTGTGGAGTCGAAACTTGGCGGTTTTCTGTTTATTTCAAATTTCTCCGGACCTGTGAAAATTTGACTTGGCTGTTGTTGTGTATTGATAGTTTGAAGTGAGTTGAATTTATGGGAATTCTGATTAAATTGAGCGTGGCCACCGCAACATGCGCTACCTAAAATTGAGGAGCCAAGGGGTAGAGAGAAGGGCTTCTGACCTGAAATTCCTGTAATAATATTTCCTTCGGGTTTTGAGATAGCTCCGTTTTGTGGTAAAGATGATGACGGCTGTTGATTTGTGCTTTGCGTTGGTAAGGCAGCGAATGCATTTCCAACTTGATCTCCAGATCCTTCTTCATTACTTTCTGATGAAGAAGTGGAGGGAAGAGATTGTTCTGGCTTGTTGTATTGGTATATTTCACTGTCTGTGTTTACTGGCGTAGCTGCTTCGGAATTAGGCGTTTGTCCTAAACCCTGAGGAATGTTGTTTTGTGGCGAAGAAACCTGTTGGGTGTAAGCAAAAGCTTCCGCAATTGAGCCCTGGTGGGGGTTTCCTTGTTCACCAGCAAATTGAGTATTTTGGTTGAAAGGAAAAGATGTTGGTGAAGGCTGATTGTTTATGGATGAAGTTTGAGCGCTCTGTCCAAATGATGAAATAGTGGCTTGAGTTAATCCGTTAATAGGACTTTGGAATGTATTAGTGCTCTGTCCCGTCACTAACATAGACGGCACTGTTGGTTTTGCAAAGGCATTAATAGGTTGGCCGGAAAATTCAGGACGTTGCGGTATTTTGTTGAAGTGATTCGATTGGAAAGAGAATTGAGGTTGATTAAATGGTTTGGCTGGTATGTCGTAATAATATGAACCATCAGGTCCTTGAGGTTGCGTGTATTGATTTTGAGTTATAACTTGAGTTTGCAGGAACGCTGGAGATGTTGGTCTTGTCTGTTGGAATGAATTTTGCACGGGCTGCTGGTTTGCTTGTGCAAAAGGCTTTTGGAAAGAAGGCACTTGAGTGTTGAAAGAATTTTGAGATTGTGTGTATTGGTTAAAGCTTTGTCCTTGCGTGCTTGGTTCAAATGTAGCGTCAGTGGGAAGTGTTTGTGCGAACAAATTTGTTGTAGGTTTATCACTTTCGAGATTCTCAGTGTTTTGCCCTTCAGAAGTTGTGAATGCAGTTTCTGTCTCTGTCTGTTCATATTGATTGTTAGTGGTTGTCACTGGCAATGAAGCATCCGTTGGTCGAGCTTGGGTGGAAGATATTTGGATATTCTGATTTCCAATAAGAGGTTGCTGGAACGGTTGAGATATTTGCACAAATGCGCCATTTGGACCCTTGTTGTAATTCAAAGTCACGATGTTTGATGTTAATGCCGCGTCAGTAGGTTTTGGTTGTGAAGCTGGTTTATTATAGTTGTATATTTCTCCTTCGTATGTATTTGAAGGTTGATTTGCAGGTCCATTTTCTTGCTGTGGATGATTCTGCGCTCCTTGTGAAGAAGATACTTGACCAATTGCTTGAATTTGGAAAGAATTATCTGTTGGTGGAACTGTATTAATAGTAACACGCTCATCATCGGTATTAGTTGTCGGATTCATTTCAAATGGCGTAGTCAGTTCTTGAGAAGGCTGGTTTGTGGGGACAATTGTTTGCTGATTGAATGAACTGGTAAACTGTTGTTGGAAAGAACCATCATTAGGTGAAGATGATATTTGAGATACGGTTGTAGGCAACGAACTATCTGAACTTTGAGAACTTCCGAAATTATTGAATGCCTCTTGATTAATTTGAACTTTATTGAAACTCGATTGAGGTTTTTGTTCAACTGTTTCTTTCTGTGCATTTGAACTGGTTGAAATACTATCACCAATTGACGTATCGTATGAACTTGGCCTTGATGATGAAATAATTACACCTTGATCTTGATTTTGCAAATCCTGTTGTGATAGTGGAATACTTGTTGTTAGTTTATTTGAATCCTGGCTGCTATCAGTATTGTATGAAGGTTTCGTGTCACCGAGAGTTTGTTGAACAAATTGTTGTTGTGGTGGTAAATATTCATTTGAGAAAGAACCTTCAGAAGGTATGTTTTGCTGGTAGGATCCTTGAGTTGGCTTACTCTGCTGGAAATAACCTTGAGGTGTGTTCTGCTGGAAAGTAGCTTGAGGTGCGTTCTGCTGCAAAGAACTTTGAGGTGTGTTCTGCTGGAAAGTAGCTTGAGGTGCGTTCTGCGGGA